>JARKHS020005388.1:0-25951 GCA_030143305.2 Amblyomma americanum | reverse complement strand
CCGGCATTCTGTTCGACGACCACCGAGCACGCTTGTCGCTTCGCCGCCGCCGAGTGATTCAGTCCATTTTGGGTGCAAGTCAGCCCAATAAACAGTTCTTTTAGAAGACCCTTTCGTCCGTCTTCATCGCTGCTTCGACTGCCGTCACCACTACGTGACATCTGGTGGAGCTGCGGGGTTGCCTACCATGTTCCAGACGCCCCCTTCAAGTCGTGAAGCCAGCCCTGAGCGCTTCGCACCCGAGGACGAGCCAGCAGCTCAGCGAGCCAGCCGACGTCTCCAGGGAGAGGAGCCTGAGTTCGGGAAACTGCCGGACCGTACAAGACAGCGAAAAGACGCGGCTACGAGCACCGCAACCTCGCTGAAGATGTCGACACCGATCATACTGCAGCAGCCGCGGGTGCCGCCAACTTTCAATGGATCCCTAGGCGAAGACCCTAAAGAATGGTTGGATCAATTTGAGCGCGTGGCGTCATTCAACAAGTGGGATGATGCGGCAAAAATTGGACACGTGTTCTTCTCATTGGATGGCTCCGCACGCACGTGGTACGAAAAATACGAGTCGTCTCTTACGACATGGGAGCTATTCAAGAGAGAACTATTGAAGGTATTCACCAGTGTCGTGAGGAAACAAAGAGCCGAACGACTTCTCGAGACCAGGATCCAGCTTCCGAATGAGCCCGTCCGCGGTTACGTCGAGAAAATGAAGCGCCTATTTCGCCGCGCCGACCCCGGGATGACCGAGGAAAAGAAAGTTCAGTTTTTAATGCGCGGCGTAAAAGAACAACTCTTTGCAAGCCTCGTCCGCCAGCCGCCAAAAACAGTCGAGGAATTCATGCAAGAAGCGTGCACGATTGAGAAGACCCTCGACGTTCGAGCTCGGCAGTACAATCGTCCTTCCTCTGCCTGTGCAATCCGTTCGGACACGCCGGCCACCACCAGCGACAGCTTGCGGGAAGTTATCCGCGAAATCGTCCGAGAGGAGCTACGCCGATTACCGCCATCCTTCCCACAGCCACAAGCAGCGACTCTGATGGACGTGGTACGGGAAGAAGTTGAACAGGCACTTGGCACCCCGACGGCCACAGAACCCCAGGCCATGACCTACGCCGCTGCAGTAAGGACTGCTCAGCCCCAACGACAACCCCCACGTCCTCCCCGAGATGAGCCACTTGTTCCACAACGCCGCCTCCCAGCCCCCGCCCGCCCAGCCTATGACCGACGCTCAAGCCCCAGGAAATGCGACGCCTGGAGGAATTCCGACAACCGGCCGTTGTGCTTCCATTGCGGTGAGGCCGGCCATATTCTTCGTCACTGCCCGTACCGACGTATCGGTCTTCGAGGATTTGCCATTAACGCCCCACGACCACGCTTCGGGCAACGTCCGCAGGAAATCGACGAGTACCTGCGTCGAGAAGAGTACACGCCGAACCGCTTTCCGCGCTCACCATCGCCGTCAACCTCGCGCTTTGCGGCGCCACGCCGCAACTACGCAGCCACGGTACGAGGAAGGTCTCCCAGCCCCCGTAGGGGAAACTGAAGGCAGCAACCTCTGGAGGTGAGGTTGCTCAAGAGCGAAACGCCGAAGATCCTCCACCGACCACGCCCCATGAAGACGCACCCGCGAGGCCGCATGAAGAACCGGCACTCGCTGCACCGACGCCGCACACAATGAGAACCCCGACCACGACGCAGGCTGCCTTGAAAACGACGCCGCCACCCAGAAGAGCTTCGACCACACGCCCCACCCGCGACTCGCATACGCGACGAAGCCGTGACCCGACGCCAAGAGCGACGTGCAATGCAAGAGCCAGAACCTCTGACTTAGAAGTGACTATCGACGGCCGGAAAGTTACCGCTCTAGTTGACACAGGAGCCGATTACTCGGTGATGAATGGAACATTCGCCGCGCAGCTGAGAAAAGTCACAACGGCTTGGGACGGCCCACAAATTCGCACCGCAGGGGGCCACCTCATTACGCCATCAGGACGATGCACAGCGCGAGTGACTGTCAAAGGACATACCTATCCTGCGACCTTTGTTGTGCTACCGCAATGCTCCCGCGAAGTGATCTTGGTATGGATTTCCTTAATGAGCATCAGGCGATCATCGACCTGCGATCCAAGCTGATCACGCTTTCGCCTGACGAAGCCATCGCTTCGATGAAAACTCGGGAAAACCACGTTGCCCTGAGTGTCCTGGAGGAAGAAGTGAGCGCCCCACCCCGATCAAGCGTTATCCTGACCGTAGGCGCCACGAAAGCCATTAACGCTGAAGCCATCATCGAGGGCAACATGCAGTTGCTCCTAGACCGAGGAATCAGCATCGCAAGAGGCATCGCACATTTGCGCAATGGCCAGTCCGACGTACTGCTGACTAACTTCAGCGAAGAATACCGGCACATTAACAGAGGAACGACGATTGCTTTCTTCGACGAAATATCTGACGTACGAGACTCCTTCGCCCTCTCCGACACCTCCGCTGAAGATTCGCCTGACCGAGAGAACTCGCCCACTTTCGACATCAACCCAGCCCTGCACCGGAACAGACAAGACCAGATCCGCAATCTGCTTCAAAGCTACAGTGAGTGTTTTTCGACTTCGCCGAAGGTGCGACCGACGCCAATTGCCAAGCAGCGCATTATAACTGATCAACACGTCCGACCTCTCCGTCAAAGCCCCTAGCGTGTGTCACCGCGAGAACGACAAGCCATCCGGGACCAAGTCGAAGAAATGCTTCGCGACGACGTCATCCAGCCTTCAAACAGCCCATGGGCCGCACCGGTTGTTCTAGTGAGAAAGAAAGACGGCTCACTTCGATTCTGCGTGGATTACCGCCGCTTGAACAACATAACAAAGAAGGACGTCTACCCCCTCCCCCGCATCGACGACACACTGGACCGCCTCTGCAACGCCAAATATTTCTCATCGATGAACCTCAAGAGCGGCTACTGGCAAATTGAGCGAAAGAGATCGCGAGAAGACCGCATTCATCACTCCGGATGGGCTGTTTGAGTTCAAGGTGATGCCATTTGGTCTCTGTTCCGCACCAGCGACGTTTCAGCGAGTAATGGATACAGTGCTGGCAGGCCTGAAGTGGCAAATTTGTCTGGTATATTTAGATGACGTCGTTGTCTTCGCCTCGAACTTTGTAGAGCACCTCAAAAGACTTCGAACAGTACTAGACGCAATCAAGTCGTCTGGCCTAACCTTGAAAGCAGAGAAATGCCACTTTGCTTACGAAGAGCTGCTGTTTCTAGGCCACATCATTAGCAAGGAAGGAGTACGCCCAGACCCGCAGAAAACAGCTGCTATTGAACAGTTTCCACCGCCGGCCGATAAGAAAGCAGTGCTCAGATTTCTCGGACTGTGCGCATACTACCGACGATTTGTGAAAAACTTTTCGCGCATCGCCGAGCCCCTGACCCAACTGACGAAGGCAGACGTGCCGTTTAAATGGGAAGCGCCGCAAGCTGAAGCCTTCAAGGAACTTCAGCGTCGATTACAGTCCCCACCGATCCTTGCGCATTTTGATGAAAACGCCGATACTGAAGTTCATACCGACGCAAGCAGCGTGGGACTAGGCGCCGTCCTCGTTCAAAAAAGCGACAGGCTAGAGAAATTCATCGCATACGCTAGCCGTTCCCTTTCCAAGGCCGAGGCTAACTATTCGACAACTAAGAAGGAGTGCCTTGCCATCATCTGGGCTACGTCAAAATTCCGCCCCTACCTCTACGGACGGCCGTTCAAGGTGGTCAGCGACCACCACGCGCTCTGCTAGCTTGTCAATTTGAAGGACCCCTCTGGCCGACTCGCTCGATGGAGTCTGCGTCTCCAGGAGTTTGACGTCACCGTCGTTTACAAGTCCGGACGCAAGCACTCTGACACCGATTGCCTCTCACGGGCCCCTGTAGATGCACCGCCGCCGGACGACGATGAGGACGCCTTCCTGGGACCCATCAGCCCCAGCTCTTTTGCTCAGCAGGAACGCTCGGACCCCGACCTAAAAGGCCTCATCGAGTATTTGGAAGGCAAGGTTTCTTCACCCCCCGCTTCATTCAAGCGAGGACTGTCTTCCTTCTGTGTGCAGAATGAGGTCCTTGTGAAGAACTTTACAGCGAACAAAAAAGCCTACCTCCTTGTTGTACCTGCTTGTCTCCGCGAAGAAGTTCTACAGGCTTCACACGACGAGCCGACAGCTGGACATCTCGGGTTTACTCGCACCCTCCGCCGCATTCAAGACAAGTATTACTGGCCCCGACTGTCTGCCGATGTCGCACACTATGTGAAAACCTGCCGAGATTGTCAGCGACGAAAGACTCCTCCCACACGACCAGCAGGATTTCTGAGCCCTATTGAACCTCCCTCAAGGCCCTTCCAGCAGATTGGCATGGACTTGCTTGGCCCTTTTCCAACGTCAACATCTGGAAATAAGTGGATCATCATAGCGACCGACTACCTGACCCGCTACGCCGAGGCGAAAGCCCTACCGAACGGAACAGCAGCAGAAGTCGCCAAATTTTTCGTGGAGTGCATTCTTCTTCGACACGGCGCCCCCGATGTGCTCATCACGGACAGAGGAACAGCATTCACGGCGGAACTAACGCAAGCCATCCTGCGCTACAGCCAAACCAGCCACCGGAGGACAACTGCATACCATCCGCAGACCAACGGACTGACCGAGCGCCTGAACAAAATCATCGCCGATATGCTCGCTATGTATGTCGATGCCAAACACAAAACCTGGGATGTCATCCTGCCTTACGTCGTCTTCGCCTACAACACCGCAGTGCAGGAGACCACCCAGATTACGCCTTTTAGGCTCGTCCATGGCAGGGAGGCCACGACCACGCTAGACGCCATGCTGCCCAACGTTACATAAGAGAACGTCGACGTTGCCGCCTACCTTCAACGCGCAGAAGAAGCTCGAAGGCTTGCGCGATTACGGATCAAAGATCAGCAGCGGTCCGACGCCAGACGCTACAACCTAACGCAATGCGGAATACAAGCCAGGAAACCAAGTCTGGGTGTGGACGCCCATTCGCCGCCGTGGATTGAGTGAAAAGCTTTTGCGCCCCTATTTCGGCCCGTACAAGGTTCTTCGTCGGCGGGGTGAACTGGATTATGAAGTCATCCCTGACGCAATGACTGCATCCCAGCGAAGCCGCGTACGACCAGAAGTTGTCCATGTAGTCCGTCTGAAGCCGTATTATGCGCGCTAAAGGCCGCTGCATTTCCATGCTCTATTTTCGCAAGATCCGTTTTTTTTTTCCTTACTAGTCGCATCATTTGTTTTAATGCATCGGGTCGATGCTTATTTGAGAGGGGAGTAATGCCGCGAATATTTGCAGTGTGTTCGTTTTTCAAATCTGCCGCCACATCACATTATCGCTTTGTTTGCTACGCAAGAAGCGACTAGATTTATCTCGATTGATCGCAGCCAGGCAGAGCTGATTCTACGTTGTTCCGGAATGTTCTAGTAACTTTGCACTCTTTATCTCGAAAGTTCGCTATCAGCTTTAAATTGAGCACGGCCGACAGCGGCCGGCATTCTGTTCGACGACCGCCGAGCACGCTTGTCGCTTCGCCGCCGCCGAGTGATTCAGTCCAGTTTTGGGTGCAAGTCAGCCCAATAAACAGTTCTTTTAGAAGACCCTTTCGTCCGTCTTCATCGCTGCTTCGACTGCCGTCACCACTACGTGACAATATAACAAACCGCTGACCATTCAAAATAAACCATGGCAGAGACGTTCCTGGGGGCATCGGCGTCATTTCCTTTGTGTATTGTGTTGGTCCTCTTGCGCCAAAGCAAATTTCTGACGTGTATTTCGATATCGGGAACAGAGGACAAAATAATCTCATGTGCTCGAAGGACGAACTGTACTCCAAGCGCGTCACAGTTGTAGTACTACCTTCAAATAACAATTTCGAGAAACAGGCACCCATCTGAAGTTCCAGCATGTATGCGACGCTAGATAACATCAGAGATGCTCCAAACGCGACGATTCTGCCGTTAATTGCAGCATGTTAACAGTGTCGACAGCTACTCTGCATGCCGCCATCTTCCAACGAACAACGTTGCCAGGTTAAAACTCCGTTCTTTGCCCAGATTTAGCAAGCGTCTAAACAAGTGGCAACACACAAACCGTTGGATCATGGCGGCGTTCATACGTTGTCCACTGACTTGTATGAGTTCAATGCGCAGCTTTCCCTCTAGAGTCTGTACATTACTACATTCACTACCGACCAAAACAACCACCGGCGCCGGAAGTCATGCTAGATTTTCTGAACACTGTCTTTTTCCCGCCCGAAAAGACATTTTGGCGCGAACATTGCGAACTTGGGCTGGATTTCGTGGCAACGCCCTTGCAACTGGAGTCACATAACTCAAGGAGCTCCATCCGAGCAGAAAGTTTCAAGGGCGTTCGACGATGCGCTTGACGAGCAGTCTCGTCGCGGCATGCCGCGGAATCTACGGAGCGCAAGGATTTCAATTCCGAAACCTTATGCATAAAGCTCTCATAAACTTTGTTCTTTAGATAGCGAGGCAGCAAACAATCAAAGCAAGTAAGAATCTGTGTTCCTACAGGCCCATAAACGCGTAATTAGGAAAACGTATGACTGTTCATTGGCTTTTAAAATTGCGGAAACGTTTGACGTTTATTGTAACAATTAGCATCATCATCAAAGTCATCATGCGAACATGAATATTACGGGGACATCAATGACCAATTTTGACCTACCTTGCTCATTGAAAGTCCGGCCCTCGCAGCGTTTCCAACAAACTCCCTCAGATATTGGGTTGTTCAACTTGCCGCATCATCTGTGGCTTTCGTTTGTCCTTTTCTTTTCTGTTTAGCTATTTGCGTTCACTTCTTTTTTGAACCAAAGCAAAATCCTTCTTTAATTTTGGGTGCAGAATAATTGTTGTCGCTATGCAGACAGCTAAAATACATATTTTCGTATTGATTTCTGCATTCTCCCTCTATTTCTCTACCCATATGGTGTTGGCGTAACCGCAGCATGGCCCAAATACGTGTCACGATTTTTGCGACCATAGTTTTGTTCTTGCCTGGATATTCTATGTTTCTATGCGTAAAGTTTACTATCGGTTATTGCACAACATGTTTATTTGCTTTGTTTGACGCATTATATTTTGAGGTGTCAGCACCGCCCAAGCGCCCAGTTCCATTTCGCCAGCTGCACGACAGATGGTGACACCTTGCCAGCATCACCTCCCTCGTGGTTCCCGCCGTTCCCTCTTTGTGCCAGTGGGTCGACTGAGCAGTTGTGAGCCTTCCGCCATGCCGTGAACTTGAGTAAACCTTTTCGAGCCATGCTGTCGCGCTCTAGCCCAGTGTATTTATGTGTTGACAATGTGATGATAGCAATAAAAGCTGCCGTTAAACTCATCAAGCCTCGCCTTCAATCGTCTCGCCCTAGCAACGCCCTCACAATATAGAGAAGTTTTGCTTAGATATTGTTACGAGCGCAAAACCTTTGCTCAAGGCTGGCTCATGCCAGGCGTACCAGGCGCACCAAGTCAGTTGTTGTTGTCGTCCTCTGTTGGAGTACAACAATCCCGATAGCGTTCAGCCGACCCAACTTGTTGTTAGCCTTTCAAAAGATTGCACATAACCACACTGGGGGATCGGCTAATAATCGGGAGGCAGAGGTGGCTATTCACCTGTGCTCAGTAAAGAAAAGAGAAAGCACGCGGGAACGCAACACCGGTGGATTCTACCTCATGAACAGAAAAGTGACAACTCCCACCTCTTTTTCACGTCTTTACTCCGTCTTCGCTCGTCCGTGCCATTTGCCCCCTGCGCAGCCGAAGCCCGCCGGGCGAGTTGTGGTGTGTCCCGAGAGTGGCATGGCTTCAGACGAGCGACATGCGATAGTTCAGTTTACGCGGAACGGCGAGCAGTTCTGCTGAGGCGCGCAATTTGATATGTGACGTCACTAATTCTGGCCACAACTAAGTAAGGGCCATCGTAGTGGGCCAGCAGCCTTTTGATGCAAGCCGGGGAGCCTACCTGACTTGGCGCCAAAGCCAGACCACATCGCCCGTAGCGTACATAACATGCCGGCGGTGGCTATCGTAGCGGTCTTTGAATCGCTCTTGTGAAGCAATGAATCCCAGGCGGGCAATCCAACGACCTTCTTCAGCTAAAGGCAGAATCTCGGCGATACAAAGGTTGTCACTGGTATAAAATGGTAGGATGGCGCCCAGGGTGTACCACAGCGGGCGAGCATACAAGAGGTAGAATGGAGCGTATCCGGTCGTTTCATGAGTGGCGGTATTGAAGGCGTATATGTGATGAAGGGCAGTATGGTGTCCCAGTTCTTGTAGTCAGAATCAACACACATGGCAAGCATGTTGGTGAGTGTTCTGTCTATTCGGTAGGCCAAATGGCGTTGAGTGCCTGTAGGTAACCGTGCACAAACGTAGCAGCTCTTCAACGATATTGGCCGTGAATTGGCGGCCTCGATCACTTATTGCCACTCACGGTGGTCCATGCCTTAAGAGGACAGAGTTCAGAAGAAATAGCGACACTTGATGCTGCGTAGCCGATGGTAAAGCAGTCGTTTCACAAGAACGTGTAAGGTAGTACGCTCATGCCACGATCCAGCGATTGGCATTTTGAGATTTGCCCCGCCGCGGTGGCTCAGTGGTTAGGGCGCTCGACTACTGATCCGGAGTTCCCGGGCTCGAACCCGACCGCGGCGGCTGCGTTTTTATGGAGGAAAAACGCTAAGGCGCCCGTGTGCTGTGCGATGTCAGTGCACGTTAAAGATCCCCAGGTGGTCGAAATTATTCCGAAGCCCTCCACTACGGCACCTATTCTTCCTTTCTTTCACTCCCTCCTTTATCCCTTCCCTTACGGCGTGGTTCAGGTGTCCAAAGATATGAGACAGATACTGCGCCATTTCCTTTCCCCCAAAACCAATTATTATTATTATAATTATTATTATTATTATTATTATTATTATTATTATTATTATTATTATTATTATTATTATTATTATTATTATTATTATTATTATTACTGAGACCTGGCTGTCTAGCGAAGTTAACTCAGGTGACTTCTTTCCTAATAACTATTCTGTTTTTCGAAGTGACCGCCCTGAATCAGCTTCTAAACAAAAGGGAGGGGGAGTGCTCATTGCTATTGACAGCTCCGTGCAGTGCGTTCGGCGTTCCGACTTGGAAACCATCGAAGAATCTGTCTGGTTAGAGCTCACTTTAACTCGACATCAAAAACTCTTATTGGCAGCTTTCTATATTTCCCCTAACCTGCCTCCTCCTGCCTACGATGATGTACTACATTCTATTGAATATGTTATCACTTCTCATAGCAAGCACAAACTGCTCATTTTAGGGGATTTTAATACTCCAGGTATTAACTGGAATACCTTTACATATTCACACAACAATCATTATGTAGTTAGCAAGTGCAACCGGCTTTTAGATTTCATAGCTTTTAACACCTTGCAGCAACACAATTTAATTGAAAACTGTTGTGGTAATGTTCTTGACATTTGTTTATCTAATTTTGAAAATGTTCGAGTCTCGTCATCTGACATCTCACTTACTCGCTGTGACAAATTTCATCCTCCAATTCTAATAACGGCTTCGGTTTCTGTCACACCTTCTGCTAATTCAAATCGTGCGGGGAATTCCCCCCGTTTCGCTTACGCACTTGGCGACTATGTTGGTCTCTTCGGTTTCTTCTCTTCTGTCGACTGGTCTGTTTTAAGCGAAATCAGCGATGTTGACGAACAAGTCAGTCGCTTCACTGAAATAGTTCTCAATGGTATGCGCCAGTACATACCTATGCACACTCCTACTCGCAGCAAGTTTCCGTTCTGGTTTTCCAAAGAACTTAGAACAGCGCTGAAACTTAAGGAGCGGGCCCACCATAAAGCGAAACGCCCTGGGCTGGATACATGGGCAGATGAATTTCGCCGCTTGCGTTCCCTTTGCAAACGCCTGTACAAGCGGGATCATGAGTCCTACCTTGATTATTTAGAGAATAGTGCCTCTAATCGTCCTACTGAATTCCGGCGATACGTTCGCAAGCGTTCGAATAAATCTGATAGTCATATTCACTTAGTTGACTCTCATGGGAATGAAATTCGGAATGTCGCTGACGGCTTTGCTCAACACTTTTCCTCCGTGTACAAATCTCCACTTTTCGACTCCGTGTGCCTTCCAGCTGGCGCACATAATTCCGTTCTTCTCGACGAGAAGTTAGTAAGTGAGAGTCTTAAGTGTTTGAAACCATCTTTATCCCCTGGACCTGATGGCATTCCAGCCGCCATAATAAAAGCCTTCAATAGTACCTTCGTCCCTGTTTTAACCACGATATTTAATAACTGTTTGAAAAATTCTGCCTTTCCCCGCGTGTGGAAAACGGCGCGTGTTTTCCCTGTCTTCAAATCAGGAAACAAATCTGATGTTTCGAACTACCGCCCCATTTCTCTTCTTTGTGCAACCTCTAAGCTTTTTGAATTAGCTTTGCACAAAGTACTTTCCTTCCACCTCAAAAATGTAATCATTCATAATCAGCATGGTTTCATAAAAGGTCGTTCTACTACAACTAACCTTGTGACTTTTATGACGTATACATCAGCTGAAGTCCTTCAGAGGAGTCAGGTAGACGCTGTGTACTGTGATTTGAGCAAAGCTTTCGACGTTGTTACTCACTCATTACTTCTTCAAAAGCTTCTGCTGTTTGAGATCGACGTTTCAATTGTAGCCCTCCTACGCAACTATCTTCTTGATCGGTCCTGCTTTGTCAGTGTAAATGGACAGACCTCATTTGTTTACACTCCAACCAGCGGAGTTCCTCAGGGCTCGGTATTAGGCCCGCTTCTGTTCTCTGTTTTTATCAATGACGTTTCCTCCGTGGTCAAAAACTCCTCATTTCTCCTTTATGCGGACGATATAAAAATGTTCAAGGCAATACATACTCTTCACGATTGCTTGTCATTGCAATCTGACATATCCGCCTTCTCTGATTGGTGCTTGAAGAATGGGCTCACTCTCAATTCATCTAAAACCAAGGTTGTCTCATTTACGCGTAAAACGCACAGTCTTCTCTACTCTTATTCTGTGAATGGTAGGCCGCTGCCCAGGGTTGATGAAATTAATGACCTCGGCGTACTTTTCGACCGTAGCCTCAGCTTCTCCTCTCATACAAAACGCATTGCTCTACGGGCTATGCGTACACTCGGCTTCATCTGCAGGCTTTCGAGAGAGTTTCGATCCCCACTTCATTTCTTAAAGCTCTACCTCTCCATATGCTTGCCGCTTTTGGAATATGCGTCTGTTGTTTGGAACGGCACTTGCCAGTCGAACTGTGAAAAAATCGACAGAGTTCAGCTAAAGTTTTTACGCATATTTCAACATCGGTTTTCTTGCAAAACTTCCAGCTCTCGTCCCAGACGGAGTAACTCACTGCAGCTTCCTTCTCTTAGCTGCCGTCGCGTGAGGGCAGATATAATTTTCTTGTATAAACTTCTTCATGGTCACATTCTATGCCCTCAGCTCCTAGCGCGTATCCTTTTGCGTGTACCGCGAAAGAGCATAAGGGAATTCAGACCATTCCAAGTTTCTGCGCTCCTGCACTCCCTCTCCCCTCTGGACAGAATGCAAAAGTTGTTTAATTCTCTTTGTCCTCACCTAGATATATTCGAAAATTCTCTCCCTTCCTTTATATTGGATGTCCGTGACGTTCCACTTTGAGCACTCTTTTTCTCATACATAACTTCCCCTTTCATGCATTTTGTCTTTACTACACTTGTGCGTTTGCACCGGTATTATATTGTTTTTTCTCTCCTTAATTGTTCATCACGTGTACTTGTTTTCATTAATATTATTTCTTTAATACTGTATACTCACGCCTGATTGTCTGTAACGCGTTCACTAATTACGTTTCTTATTGTGTATGATTGTATTTCTAGCTTGTATTTCAGAGGTTTCATATTCGTTCATATTGGTATTGGCTTTATTCTTGTTTGTATTTTGCTATATGCTGTACTTGGCTGTTATCGGTCGTGTCATTCTCTTTGTTTATTGTTTCATTAGTTATTTATATGTCTGTTGCCTGTTCTAGCTGTTTTCATTTACCGCTGTTCTCGCTGTTTTCTTGTTTTCGCTTTTTTGCTTCATGCTTGCTGTCACGCCTAGTTTATATGTCTTTTTTTTTCTATCGCCTTGACTGCTGCATTACCTCCCCTGAGTGTCTTCCTTTGTAGTGAAATAAATTTACATTTTGTGCGTGTGAATGGTGTACCAGCACCAAGACCTTTGGGTTGTTCCTGGGCACCGAAAAATAAAGATTGATTGATTGATTATTATTATTATTATTATTATTATTATTATTATTATTATTATTATTATTATTATTATTATTATTATTATTATTATTATTATTATTATTATTATTATTATTATTATTATTATTATTATTATTATTATTATTATTATTATTATTTGAGATTTGGGAAAAGGTCAAAGCAGATCAATTCCCACGTGCTCCAACGGACTGCTGGTAGGCGCCAAAGGGTGAAATAGGCCAAGTGGAGCGGAGGTAGGGTGTTTGTGGCTCTGATACTGCGTGCAACTGGCAACATAGCGGTCTATCGTGGAACGTATTTTCGGCCAGTAAAACCGCTCTTGAGATCGATGGAGCATGCTAGACGATCTCAGGTTTCCGGAGGCGGGGTCGTCGTGCACGACACGCAGAATGGAAGAGCACAGAGCCGTTCAAACAACAAGCAGGTATCCTGTGCCCACAGGAGAGTATTTTTTTTTTTTCACAACAGACCGTCGTGTATAAAAAAAACGGCCTGTAACTCCATGGTTTCGCGCGGTGGCAAAGAGGGGTTGTAGAGCCGGATCTTCACGCTGCTCACTTTTAAACACTTCAACGTCAAGAAACTCTGGAACGATGGCTGAGATGTAATGGTCAATGTTACTGTCACACTCGGTTGAGGGAAGCGGCATTCGCGAAAGACAGTCTGCGTCGGCGTGTCCTGATAGACCTTCTTCTCAAGCATCTGACTTGCTCGTGAATTACTTTGGGCTCCGACACCGACAGACGATAAGGTTTTTGACTGATCGGGCGAGTCAAACCGGTGTCGATGGTGTGGCGGGTGCGAGACGTGGGAATAGAGGGTGGTCCACTGGGCTCGGAGAAGTCGAAGACAGCCGAGCACTGCAGCAGAATGTATACGAGCAAGCGGTATTGAGTCGCGCTGAGCGTTTCGTTTATCATGCCGAGAATTGTGCGTTCAGCCCTGGGCTCTTGGACAGGTTCAGCAGGGGCAGCTGCGACCGACGCCACTACTGGAGGCGCAACGGGTTCACAAAAGCGAGTTTCAAGCCGCTCGGCGAAACGACAGGTTGAGAAGATGAATGAATTGTCCAGAACCACGCACTGCCGTTAACAACGGATATCTGACAGTGCGGCCGGTGCGGTGCTAAAACATTGCGATTTAAGCAGGTCGAATGTATACGGGTGCGAATAGAGCTTCCAACATTTCACGGTTGGCAGGTGCAGCGAACACCGTGACGCACACTGCAGTCCGCGATGGCACAACGGTATCATGGGATACGCAAAACATCGTTGCTGCGTCACACGAAGTTTCCATGAGGCTGGGCACATTCATTCGCTCGAAATAAACCTTGCCACTTCCACAGTCGACTGTTGCTCCACACAGCTTCAGAAAGTCCATTCCTAAAATGACGTCCTGGGTAGAGCTAGGGATAACGAAGAATTCCGCTGGAAAAATGGCTCCGCTCAATGCAACTTCCAGATTACACACTCCCAGAGGACGCACAGGCTCGTCACTCACGCCACAAAACGTTGAAGTCTCATCGCCTTTAAACATAACATTGCGTCCCAGCAAGCACTTAAATCTCCTACTGATCACAGAAACACTCGCACCTGTATCAACAAGAGCTAATGTATACACGCCATTAACGGCCACACAAATTTTGTTCTTAAGCGTTGAAACAGGAGGAGGGATATCAGAACAGAGCGGACGTTGAGCGGCCTCACCTTCATCGGTCGCGGTGGTTTGTTTCCCGGACGAGGTGACAAGGACTGCGACGAGGTGGCGGAGACCGGCGCGTGCGAAACGCAGGAGTTACACTCCAATCCGACGCCGGGGAAGAATTCCGGAAGGTGGTGTGCCGAAGTTCTGTTGATGGTACGTAGTCAGTCGTTGACTCGTGGTAGATGCATTCTGGTATAGGCCGGTCGCGCTGTGAATGCTGATGGCCCGAATCGAGAAGGTTGACGGCGGTGGCAAAATGTCGAAATGTGTCCAGGATTCCCGCAGCGAAAACAATCCAGAGGCGGGCGTTCTAAGGTTCGCGCCCGGTAGTATATTCATCGGTGCCGGGACTCATTGAAAAGGTATCACACCGTGCGCCCTCGTCGTGAACGGGCGGCGGCCGCTCGCAGTAGCGTTGATCCTGGTGGGACCTGGGAACGGTGCTCGGTCGGGAATACTGAGGCGCTCGGTGTGCAGCAAAGTCCGTTGCGTTGATTAAAAAAGGCTTCACCAGCCGCTGCAAAATAGTGAACGTGTGGTCACAAGGGGGTGTCTGGCAGTGGGACAATTCCTATCGAACTATCTGGTTGCGGAAGCAGTGTAAATTGCAGCGACTGTTGGTACTGCGCCCAAGCGACCAAACTTCGGTGTTATTCGCTGCATTTTCAAATTCTCAAATGTTCGGCAGTGCCGTAAGAAACCGCGGCGACGGAGTTCAGGCTGCCTTTGCTTATAAGAGAGGTATAGATGTATTCAGCGAAGTCCTTAAGCAAATGGCCGACTTTCTCCTTGTCGGACATACGAGACGAGGCTACTTTTCAGAGCTTGAGTATTGCCTCAATATACTCTGTGTATGTCTCACCGGGAAGCTGAGCCCGATGAGCCAGTGTCTGCTCAGCCCTCTTCTTCTTTGCGGAGGAGTTGCCAAAGCACTTAGTAAGTTATTCGACAAAGCGTGACCAGGATGTAAAGGTATCTTCGTGATTCTCGTATACCATGTAAGGGCCGTGTCCATGAACTAGAAAAAGACGGTCGTTAGCTGGCCGTTTGCACCCCACTTATTATAGCAGCTTACTCATTGGTAATGCGTGAACCACTCGTCCTTGTCATCACCAGCTGCGCCTGCGAAGGTGCGGGGTTTACGGTAATGCCGCCAGGAGTTGCTGAGTGGAGGCCTGGCGGTGGCTTCTCCATCTTGGCTCATCTCGGGCACGGGAGCTGGTAGACCGGCAAGACGTTGACTCCGGCGAGGCTCAGGCGGATGCTCGTTGTTGGTAAGGGCGCACCCAGTAAGCCTCCACCAAGTTGTTACGAGTGCAAAACTTTTACTCAAGGCTGGTTCACGCCAGGCGTACCAGGCGTACGAAGTCTGTTGTTGTTGCCTTAGTGACATGGCACATACCCACGGCGGAGGATTGGCCAGGGTTCAGTTCCGGATAGCGTCCAGCCAACCCAATTTTCACATCTTTTTCACGTCTACTACTTTGTGTTCGCCCGTCAGTTGCAATAAGTGGATTTATTAGAGACTTAATTATATATATATATATATATATATATATATATATATATATATATATATATATATATATATAGATATATATATATATATATATATATATATATAACTTGTTGCGCGTTTTTATGGATACATGCAGTGAACTTAGTTTCCAGCGAGACTTTTTTTTCCTTTTATCAAACTGTATCTTCGCATTTGTGATATTCCACTTTATCTTTATGGTCGAAATTTCCGGAGCCCTTTACTACGGCGTCCCTCAAAGCCTGAGTCGCTTTGGGACGTTAAGCCCCCATAAATCCAATCAAATCAAACCACTGTATCTTTGCATTTCTAATGTATATTTTTCAGAACTCCTACTTTTTAAATGCGCTCTCTGTTGCGACTCTAATTTCGGTGCAATTACTCATAATAGTCGACCGGTGACAGTCGCGCCTGCAAAATACGCTGGAACGAAGGACAGCGTCATTGAGATTTTTCCGTGGCTGTTGCCTATGCGCAAAATTGTAAACAAGGCTCTTGAATGACGAAGATTCGTTAAAATATTTGTCCTCAACTTGTATATTTCATGGCCTTTACGTTTTTCATATGAGCGACATGCACTGCTTTGCGGGTTTGGAACTAATATCGTTCTAAAGTTATTTACTTATTGAATAGACAGAAAACATGAAAGCATTGATATCTGTTATTTCTGCCACAATTTTTGGGACATACGAATATATTCTTTTATGAAAAAATGCATATTTTACGTGCCTTCAAAGTGTAGCGTTCAAAAATTCGTTTGCAGCATCTAATACATAATGGCATTGGCAATGGCAATGCAGTTATTATATTTCAACCCTCGTCAAATCCTATAAGAAGGAGGCCGCGCTGAAACATAAGCTCCCCCCCCCCCCAGCCCGAGCAAAATTTCTGTCTTCGCCCCTGCCGACTGGGGGTGAAAATCAGGCTTAGCTGCCATAGGAATACGTGAAGCAGAAGTTTTCACAGCAGTTTTCTGATTTTGCAATGCACCTATGGTCTCGTCCCTTCGTGAAGAGCAACCGAATTCATCCTAAAACTGGTCCTGAAAGTATGAAGCGCTGTTACGAAGGCGATGTATATTTAAAACACCTACACACTGGAATGACTCCAGGCTGGGGGTAACGGAACGGAAGCGTGGCCCATTGAAACACATGTAAGCAAAACATTCCGAAATATATTTCTCGTTTCACAGAGTGCTCATGGAGGCGGCTTTTTGTTAACAGTTGGGGAGTGCTTTGAAGAAAAATGTGACAAAGTATGCTACTTCCTTTCGAAGCAATGTTTGTAAAACGCCGCGATAAATGTTTGTTGTGAAGCCGCGGACATATCCCAAACGGCGGTCTATCCGCTCGGTGTTCCTTCGAATCGCCTAGGCTTCACGTGTGGTCCGACATGCTGCCCCTTGGGCTACGTTTCCGCGCAATTACTGCCGTTCAAAACAGACACCCTAGATAGGTTTACATTGAAGACAGTTATCAAACAGCACGATAAGCAAACCGTGCACTGTAGCAGACAACTAACTCCATGATTACGCACACAGGTGGCGCTGGCAGACGTCGGAGCCGGATTCGGCCAGTGTGTCGTCTGAGGGCGCCGTCCTCTGCAATGCGTGGTCCTTTTTCGTGTGCTTGTCACGGCGTATGAGAGCTGCTTTTTAAGGGAATGCTGTCTACGCTGCCATGTTTGAACTACTGTATTAGTGGGCGAATGTAGCGCTCCCGGCAGCATGTCGTACTACACGAGAAGCTGGCTCGGTTCGGAGTAACACCCAGCGGATAGAGCTCCTTTTGGAGTATGTCCGGCTCCACAACACGCATTTATCGTGGCACTTTGCAAAGATTGCTTCAAAATTACGTGTAGTGCACTTTGTCACACTATTCTTCAAGGCATTCGCCAGATGGAAGCAAACAGCCGCCTCCAGGCTCTGTGAAATAAGTAAAATATTTCTGAAAGCTTTGCTTACATGTGTTTCAATGGGCCGCGCTTCCATTGGACCGCGTAGCCCCAGCCGCGGGAGTCAGCCACACGTACGCATAACGCGATGTTTTAAAAATGCATCGCCTTCGAAATGAAGCTTCATACTTTCAGAATCTGTTGTAGGATGAACTCGGTTGTTCTTCACGAAGAGACATCATAGACCTGTGTATTGTTAACCAATGCAATCAATGCGGAAAACTGCTTTTAAAACTTTTGCTTGCATGTATTCATATGGGCGCTAAGGCTACTTTTCACCCCAAGTTTCCCCCAGTCGTCCCAGCCGGCAACAGCAGTGCTACCGCATCTTGTTTACGTCACAGATCGGTGTTTGTCTATATGCTATCGCTGCCTGGTCCGTTCAATACAACAATAATCTTTGTGAGGCCATACATATCTGCCTTCGCAACTTTGTAGGTATTGTAGGTGATAATTTAAAACCACATGTAGTTGGTTTTTTTGGTTTTTTAATTGATTTTTTTAAGGAAAGGAAAGGGCGCCGTAACTGTCTCAGATATCTCGGTGGAGGTCACTACGTTGTGGAGGTCTGCAGAATAACTTCGACCACCTGGGGATCCTTAACGTGCACTGACATCCCACAGCACACGGGCGCCTCTTGAGTTTCCCCTCCATCGAAATGCGTCTGCCGCGGCCGGGCTCGAACCTGGGTACTCCGGCTCAGTAGACGAGCGCCCTAACCACTGAGCCATCGCGTAGTTCGTATAGCCCAAGTTGAAGCTGTTGCTAACCAGCACTTACAAGAAACAGGAAACTAGAATTTTCGAAGATTTTAATGCTGCACTTTGTGCACTTATGCAGGTCCCACAGAATGGCAAACGGGCGTGGATGGCTGACGAACGTATAGCTGGACGGACTAATTTGGCGCGTGAACGGTGGCAAAAATGTAGCCGCTAAATGCATTCCTGCATTAAAAGGTCCAGTTTTTAGGAGCATCATTATGAAAAAGAGCGCCCACTTTAACCTTTCACGGAACTTTTCGCCTTGAGGTGCACTCATAGGGAATGCTTCCATCGGTGATCCTCTATCGGTATTCGCGGCGTGGGATTGAACCTGGTCCTCCAGGTTTACTGCTAAGTTACGTGTCGCTTTTGTCGGGGTCATTGTAGTGGATGGTGGTTTTGAGGAATGGGCTGCCTCTTCGTTTGAAGGCTCACCTAGCTGCATCGAAGCTTCCAGGTTATCCTCTGCGTCCGATTCTTAGATTTTTTTTCCTCGGTGCCGAGCTTGTCGCTGGGCTCTTCATGATTTCCCCCCGCGGGGGAGGGGGGGGGGAGGGGGTTTGGAAGCACGACCTGTCTTCTGTTGCTTTGAAGTGACGGAAACCTCTGGCTTCGGCTGAAGAGAGAAATTTGGTGTTCATTTCGATTTGTCGCTGAGGTTCACAAAAGCGCTGGACGATTCCTCAGCTTCTTGTTCGTCTGTAAATTCATCAGCGACGTTGTTCTCGCGCAAGGCTTGAGTGACTGCAGCGAATGTCTTCGTGGAGCCTTCTGCTTCGTGGTTGATTTTGCCGCATTCCTGATCCCGAATGTTCGGAGCGCCGCAGTCTTTTTATGTGGTCAGGTCCCTTGCATCTTAGACACAGCGGCAATGTTTCAGGAACGATTACAAGTGCGCTGTTCCTCTTAATGCGCAACTGGTGCGGCAACGTCTGGGCAGTGAACCTGTCTTTCATTAGACAGTTTTAGCTGACCGTTTTTTACGGCCATCGGAGAGGAGCGGACGAGCGCAGAGCCACTGCGCATGCGCACGTCTCCGGGCCAGCCAGGGTTTCTACGGAGCGCTTTCGCCTGCTGGGAAGCACTCTGCAGCGGGGCAATAGGCAGCGCGCGGGCGTGGGTAAGAGCGCGCGGGCGTGAACGGGTATTCAAGACGGCAGCCGCCAATTCGCGAATGCGCGCGAAAACAGCTGACTTGTTTTGTTTCGGATTCACTTGACTGGCGAACATATTCTGTTTAACAGACTTGTCTTTCTTACATCTAAAACGCCACACTTACCAAATAATTCACTAAAAACACAGAATCTACCTTTACTAAACAGTATCAGCGCATTATTAGCAGGCTTAATTGATATTATTTTCACTCTAACTCGAATTGTGACCGATAGGTGGAGCAGCAGAGCAAGCGACTCTACTTCGCTCGAGAAGACGGGCGGTCCGTCCGCCTGGATAATTTTCTCGCGCACCTCTCCGCATGGTGTATCCGCTCGCCCGCTCCGCCCCGCTGGCAGTAAAAAACGGTCAGCCAAAACTGTCTATTGTCCTCACAACAGACCTGGTCGAAGTCAGTGCGCTCTTGAACTTGCTTGTGGATTTCACTGGACAGCCTTTCAAGTTTTCCAGAGGGCTACAGCGCTTTATACGCACGGCATCGTCGCTGATATGTACTTATTCCAGTGGACCTTGATTCGTATTTTACGGTCATTAGGGTCGATAACGATGCATTTTTCACCGTTTATACGTAGCATCTTCGGGACCACCAGAGCTTGTTTTGCTGTCATTGAATGTGTAGTTACAGCCCAGACGCGATTCACCTGGTAGGCACCTACACCCTTGATGACCTTGAGCCGCTCCATTTCTTTTTCGAAGTCACCGATGCGACAAGGCCGACCGGACACAGCGCAGTGCAGTAAAACAGTATTGAGGGATCAATTCTCATTTGGCAGCTTAGGCAAAATAACCTTGCAATCTTAAGGCCAAACAGTATAAGCGCGGAGAGCGGCCGCTAGCACCGCTCCAACGGAGCTCATGCTTCATACGTCTCCACAGCTTCTACGCCGGAAGAGGAATGACGGACTGATCTATGGGCAGGGACTCCGGAACTTTTTTTTGGGTGTGGGGGGGGGGGGGGAGGGAGAGACTTCGAGCTTACTTTGTTATTTATTTATTTAGTGCTCATTTACATAATAAATTTTACATCATTATTATTTTTCATTTTTCAATGTTGAAAGGTTGATGCAAACGGTCACGTTGTGGTGACGTACGACACTCCAACGAAAAGGCTTCCAAAATGAACTGTTTAAGGGGCTGACTGGCGCCCACTAAGAACTGAATGACTCGGCGGCGGCGACAGCCACAAGCGTGCTCGGCGGTCATTGAAGTGAATGCCTGCAGTACTTGGCCGCGCTCAATTTAAAGCTGGCAAGAAACCTTCCAAAAAAAGAACCAAAAGCGACTATGCAACAATTTGGAAAAATGTGGAAACATTTGCACGTGGCCACGGTCAATGGAGATACGTCTGGTCGCATCTTGTATCTCGCATAAAGCCGCGTGCCGGCGGTTTTGAGTGGGAACGAACAAACGGTGCAAAGATTCACGGCAATATAAAACGAATTGAAATGAGAAGCTTTATAGATCGGAAGCTTTACGCATGAGGAGGGATCAATTGCATTAAAAGAGTTTGTTTGAATTCTGCGAATCATGACCATGTACACAGGTCACACAGGCGACTTCTGTTTTGACACGGCTGGTTTAGGTTACTCATATACGAAATGCTTTACATCTGGCTACGAAGCCAAGTAGCTCAGTCCCACTGGGATTGCTCACTGGGATAGCTCAGTCCCACTTGGGAAAAGAGTCCTAGAACTGAAGTGTTTGAATTGTCGGAAATCTGGTCCAAGTGCGAGTAGTAGGAGAAGAGGGGGGGGGGGGGGGGGGGGGCGACCGCCCCATTGCCCCCCTGTTCCGGGTCCCTGAAGAGGTGCAAATTCCTGTGGGCGACACTTATTCACTGCTACAGGCAAGTCGGTTTGCAGTTTTCATCGAACTAACTGTGCTAGATAAAGTTTCACTTTCGACTGTTCTCAACCGCCTGATTGGTGAGACGTTGAGTTTCTGTGCAGCCGGCTAAGGTTGCCTCATTAGAGCAGCTTTAAGTGATGGCATGAGAAAGGGCGCACTTGCTGCGCTTGCTGTAAACACTGTAATTGTGCAGTTCCGTAAGACGCGCACTGATGCCGAGAATTCCGAAACCATGTTTTGAAGCCCTCTGTGGGAGCCCAGCGGTGTCGGCGTTAAGCCACACGGTATTCCGTGAAACAAGCAGTTCACGTGTAGCTTCTTTTAGCACAAAAGCGCTTCTAGCGGAAGGTTTACTCTCCGTTGATTCTGAAGAAAGGAAAGGTGCATAACTGGCTCCCTGGGTCAGTGGACATCTCAATCGCGCCATGAGTTAGGTTGGGTTGGTGTCCACCTGCAGAAATACGTGCTTAGCAATGTTAAACCGCTAACCATTTTTGTGTTCTGTAGGAAAACTAGTGCCATGCGCTATACAGCAAAATAAGGAAAACAACTGTTATAGAGAGAACATATGCAAAGGTCGTTTAGCGCTCGTACTGACTTACATAGACCAATCTGCCTTCATAAACCTATTCATCATCTGTGTTACATGGCCGACAATTACGTCTTGTATGAGCCCTGTCAGCTTGCAAAAAGGCAGGCACCTGTGATATCCACTAGATGGCTGAATGCTGCTTTCCCCCTTCAGAGACGAGCTCGAGTGAAGCCACCGGAAGTTGTACTGCTTATCCCAGAGGCGCCAGAAGTCTGGCACGTTTCGTCCTTTCGTTCGCAGTTTGTTTCGTTGTTCCTGTTTGATATCTGCTGTTATACAAAAGGAATAAGGAAGCTGAACGCGAGAAATGTAAGCATCGTTTGGAGAGCCCTGTAATTTCAGAGAAACTGAGGAAAACAGGCATGCAGGTTGCACCCTGCCGAGGTAAAGTAGGTAAATGAGTACGCACAGTCTTGATCAAAAGTCTTAAGGCCGCAGCGTTCAGCTGCAGCGAAATGAATGTTCCTAGAATGAATGTTCCGTGTAGCGTATCTTTCAAAACACAAGTCAAACAGGAAGCTTCTCTACCGCAAGAAGAAACCTTCTGCTAGTATTTCAAGGTCATTCTGTCTTTAATATTGCAGTAATGGCTCTGTTATGTGGCTGAAGAGAAATGCCTTTGGCTCTAAGACTTTTGACCGAGACTGTACCTTTAACCACTTAATTTATAAATATGCCGGTATTGGAAAATATATCCGCGTTTCCGAATAACTGGTAATTTGTCTTCCACGGCTGTTCGGTTTCAAAACGTTTGGGCTGAAGGAAACATGCGATTTTCGGCCATCAGACTGCAAAACACCCGCCACGACCTAATCCTGTGACTTCTGGCTCTTCTAGCGAAAATTTGAGTCGTCCGTATCACGTTCTGTGACCTCATGGCCCTTGTGGCGACGAACGACGCTAATATTCTGTACGGTAGTGGCGCCATCTCAGAGTACAATATCGGAACAATACCATGCAGAATTATAGAACGCCGTCTGCTTCGCTAGATGGCGGTGCAAGCTCGGCGGGTTTAAAGCCCTTGATAATATGAAAGTTCCGCCAACAATTGAACTTTGCCGCCGCCGAGCGACGTCCTCGCCTTCTTCTCGCCCCTTGCTGGCACCCTTCCCTGAGGGTCGGCTCTCCACCCGATTTACTGCGCGACGATTGGTCTCCCTGCCGTTGCCCTTGGAAACGCGAGGCTGCGGCGTTTTGCTTGTGTTTTTCTTTTTCCGTCGCGCCATTTTTCTCCTAGGCTCGGCGAGCGAATATTACGCGCTGTGCTTTTATTGCAACGTGGAAGCGCTATACCGTACGAGCTGTTGCGCATACAGCTGCAGCAAGCGACCTGAAGATGGTTATGCGGTATTCATGATACCATATATATTCACGTTAGGGGATTAACCACGACGTCATAACAAATGGTTGACGCCGTTGGTTGGAAGGCATCCTTCGAGGGTTGTTTGCTGCTCCGTTTTTAGGTTATTTTGCATGCGAGGCCAGAACGGAACGAATCTCCAAAGCATCCACGCAATGCATCTTCTCTGCAAATAGCGACTAGGCTCAAAACGTGCTAGTTCTTGCACCTGCAGCGTCGTCTTTATAACAACAAATCTGCAATTTTTAACTGAGTAGCTTTCAGCGTAAGATCCCATTGTCCGTTAGCTTTAGGTTGCATGAAACTGCTGTATACATGTACAAAGTGACATTGATTTGAGCTATGACTTACACCACTGTTGTATTTCCTTGAACATGTTTTTTCTCAACTGTCGTCAATACTGCATAGCACATTTCTGCGCTAGCGTAGATGCTGAATATTATGTGATTGTCCAGTCTGTTACGTGTATCTTGTCAATCAACGTTCTTGCGCGTGCTCGAAAATAAATCATCCTGCTGACCATGCTCTCATTTTATTTAATGATACATTTTTTTTGTCATGCCTAATCAACATACGAGCTTTATATCCTCTGCTACTTCGTGAAACGAAATTTCTGTGTCAAGCATAATATTACATTATCGAGAGGCGTTTATCTTTCCTTTAAGATATAGAATGCATTCTCTCATAGGTATACGGAGTTATTCTTAAGCTTCCTTGACACCAGTGCCTAATATTGTTCTATGAATTGCGGTCGATATGAATGGTTGTCCGCGCTCCTTGATCGCATTGAAAGTGCGCAACTGTTTTATTCAGTGAACAGACCAGACAGCAAAAGCCACTTTCACACTGATGAGACAAACCTATGGACGGAAGATGCACTCATGACTAATTTATTCTAAGCAGGCGCACTCTAAATAAGACCTACTGCACACAAGCATGCACAAGCAAAGAAAAACATTTCGAAGCAGTTCGTGTTAAGCCTAGTTAGAGTGTTATCTCTCTTGTTGTGAGGTTTTTCTTTTAGTTTGGCTAGCTAGCATAATGCGTTTACACTTGCCCTTTGTTTTCCATTATAGTGCAAAGTTTTGATTTAACTGCAGTTAAATAATTAGCTCTAATAAATTCGTGTCGATAACTAGCACAGCTCATTTGCACTGAACCTAAGCTTTCGAAAGGTATATGACTCGATGCTATAATGCAAAGGGTGGTTTTGATTGCATTTAGCTCATTATTGCTAATTAATAGGGATCGCTAATTCAGAGCATTTGCATTCATCCTAAGGTTTTCAACGGTATATGACTTGATCGTCTAGCTCAAAGTTTTGTTTTATAGAAAATTAATTAATTAACGCAAATTAACGCGGATCGCTGACTAGCACTGTGTCATTAAATTGGCCTAAGCTTTCCAATTTTATATGACTCGATGCTGCAGCACGAATTTGGGCTTTAATTGCAATCTACTAAATATCAATTAATTGGGCCCAGTAACTGGTGAAAATAAGTGTATAAGTAACCAATGATCCAAACTCACGTTTGATCACGTGATATATACTATTCTTAGACAGATAGCTTGACAGTACCGCCCCGCTTCGACCTTCTCTGATCATGAAGTTCAAAGCACCTCCCTGGGTTGTTTTCTAAAGTTTTACCGCGGTGACAGTTCACGCCCTAAAAAAACAAACACAGACAAAGTCAGAGGCAGTACTAGGTCAGGTGCACAAAGTAAAACACCTTATCATGTGACTTAAAAAGCGTCTGCAGTACCGAACTCGCCTGAAAGCTTTGTTTACCTCAGTATTCCCCATTCAAACAGTTCTAAAAAGAAACCAATCTCTTCATGAACGTTACTTTGGCCATTCTCAATGCTTTTCTCGCAATTTTTTGAAATATTTTGCTCACTCCTGGAGAGCAGACCTGGCCCAAAAACACGCGCTTCACTCACTGCTGCGGCCCGCCGGCGGGCGCCCAGGAGAAAAAGCGTGTCGTGCGCAGAGCTCGCAGCCGCCGCGCGAGGAGAATCGAGGAGGAAAGCGCGGCGCGGAGGAGAGTGTCGCTACTTTCCTATTATCAAGGGGCTTTAGGCGGGTTCCTAAAGGAAGAAGTTGATAGCCCGTTTGAACTATGCGATACATATGCTGATACATAGTTTAAATTCACTACAACGCTTAGACCAGCTTGCTTAAGAGCTGGGATGAGAACAAACGACGTATCATCAGTTATATTGCCGTTTTTCTCGTGCTTCACGTGTCCTAAAGACCAACTACACGTCACAGCCGTCGTTCACAGCCAAGACTGTACATAATACACCGCATTCTTGCCTGGTTCTTGCATTCCGTGGGTAAAGAAGCCTTGGTGGAATGACGATGAGACTGGAACCGCCTTGAATCGATCAAACTTTGTTTCCAGAAAGGACGGTGATTAGAGGATGGTGACTTGGACACTGGGTGGTCTTCCCTGGTCCAGGAACCCATTGGCGTTCGCGGCCAGCGTCGCCCGCTCAACCAGCCAACCGCTCAAGGTGATTTCAAGATGAGCGAATTTTCGCGCAGCAAAGTCCAAATCCGGTCACTCGTCCTTCGAACACAGTTTCACTTTCTAGTTGCAGTTAGCCGATGTCTCGTCGATGGTGGGCAAATATGTTTGTTGCTTTAAGACAACA
>JARKHS020005387.1:172500-193992 GCA_030143305.2 Amblyomma americanum | reverse complement strand
ACCGCGCCGTAAGGGAAGGGATAAAGGAGGGAGTGAAAGAAGAAAGGAAGAATAGGTGCCGTAGTGGAGGGCTCCGGAATAATTTCGACCACCTGGGGATCTTTAACGTGCACTGACATCGCACAGCACACGGGCGCCTGAGCGTTTTTCCTCCATAAAAACGCAGCCGCCGCGGTCGGGTTCGAACGCGGGAACTCCGGATCAGTAGTCGAGCGCCCTAACCACTGAGCCACCGCGGCGGGGTCCTTTCTTTAAATTCAAATGTTCATTTTCCTTCCCTTAAGCCCGGGATACATGGAGCGTTTTTTGGTCGATTTTCGCCCGACGGCGCGCATTTGACGCCCGGTCTCGAAAAAAACGCCCGCCGCCGCCGATCTGGCCCCGCCAGATATTGACGCGCGGCGTCCGGGGAGACCGGAAGCGGCAGCCGGAGCAAGCCAATAGCAGCGCAGAAAGCCCGCTCTTCCGGTTTGGCCGCCTCCGCCGCAGCCGCCGCCAACATGGCCGCCATGGCCGACGAGCTCTGCTGTGTTTATTGCACGAAAATGTTGTTATCGTGAAAATAAACGCTTCACGAGACATGAAATGTCACTTTTTTTGGAGAACAGGACCGAATCTTGGATCGAAATGCCCGCTTTTCCTCCCTGAAGCGAAGGTGCCTAAGAAAACCGCAGCCGATGGTAGCCACGGCTGAGCGGGCATCGAAAGGTACGCGACCGCATGCATTCGAGCACGCAAAACCTTGTAGATATCTATGCACGCGTGCTGCAATCAGTACAGTGGTGTCTAAATGAACAATTTCGTTATTCTGAATAAGGAGTCAGCGTCGCTGCTCTCAAAGAGCTCCTCGCTCAATGGTATTTGCCACTTGTTGATCATATTGCTTTCGCGCTGAGAGATACGCGGCGGCGGGCTGCCGCTTTTTCGCTCCATGTATCTCCGGCCGGGCGTCGCGCCGCCGCGACGTTTTCTGCCGCGCGAACATCGTCGGAAAAAACGTCGCATGTATCCCGGGCTTTACGGCCCGGTTCGGGTGTCCACCGAGATATGTGAGACAGGCGTCCATTCCTTAAATTGTCCAATAGGCCACGCGTCGCGCCGAACGGGCGATGGCGTTCCGTGCACTCCTTGGCAAAGCTGCAACACGCTGTCGCGTCTCACTCTTAAAGACAAGGCTTAAGCGTCCTCCAATTTTTTTTTTGGATCTCATTCATACACAATGAAAAACACAAGGAAGGGTGTGACTGAACAAACCTTTGCGCACTGATTTTGTTATATCATTTGAGAGCTCCCAGCGATGAAGAAACGCGTATGGCAGGTGTGCATGTATTCTTCGGCTTTTATTGGCCGATTGGCACGATAGTCCCTCTTTATATTTCATTATTTTCTCATTATGTCAAGCGCTCCAGATGAGGTCGGTGCTGCGAACGAAAGGAGCGAGGACGCTAGCGCTGACATACAATGTTTAGACATTTTATGCACTGCGACGAACCAATCAGGCACACGAAGTATCATAATCGAAGTGGGAATCGCGGACACTTCGGACACTACAAGCACGAGCAGCGCGGGCAAGAAGAAGGGTGATAGACAGATTGATGAAATAACCTTATTGTTCAAGAGATACAGGGAGGGGTTTGGCCCGAGAGTGCTTGGATTCCGGCGGAGTCTTCGGCCAGTCGGACGATCCATAGTTTAGTCTCAGGGTCAGATCTCATTAGTATATGGTCTCCCTTCGTTGTATAGTTCTTTTATTACGATCTTCAGGCGGCGCCTGTGTACATCGTAACATCATTTGATTGAAATCAGCTGTGTCATTACATCATTGATTTGTGTACTGCCCCGGATAGTAATGTCTGCAATCAACCATGATACCTGATACATGATTTAATATCTGCCGCCGGTCCTTAGACCGAAGATATTAAACTTATTTTTTGAATATGGTTATTATTAATATTAATTAATTGGTTTTTTGGGGAAAGGAAATGGCGCAGTATCTGTCTCATATATCGTTGGACACCTGAACCGCGCGGCAAGGGAAGGGATAAAGGAGGGAGTGAAAGAAGAAAGGAAGAGGTGCCGTAGTGGAGGGCTCCGGAATAATTTCGACCACCTGGGGATCTTTAACGTGCACTGACATCGCACAGCACACGGGCGCCTTAGCGTTTTTCCTCCATAAAAACGCAGCCGCCGCGGTCGGGTTCGAACCCGGGAACTCCGGATCAGTAGTCCAGCGCCCTAACCACTGAGCCACCGCGGCGGGGCTTGAATATGGTGGTGTGCTTGGCTTGAAGCACTCTGGCACGGGTCGGCCCGGTATTGCATTGCCTCGGGGATCGGCCCGGGGCATATTAGCGCGCGCCTTTTCTTTCTTTTTTTGCTCTCCTATCCTTAAACTCTCCTACTTTCAGCACGCGGCAGCGAGCGTGGTTCGGCTTGGGCCAGTAGGCAGGCCCGTGCACTATCTTTCTTCCTGTCAGCAGCAGCAGCAGCACGATCGCATACGAGTTCGTTTGCAGGCGATACCATGTTGACGCCTGATCTTTTCCTAACGAGGATCTGCGAGTGGGAATTTGGCCTATCCCATAATGTCATCATCATGATCATAATGTAGCGTTGGGCAATCTCTCTGTAGCTGACTAAGCGGTCGCGCCCCATGAAAAGGCCGGGCGGCACACTGGCTCGGAAGGTCAGACCTCGCGCCAGTTCGTGAGCGGCTTCGTTTCAGCTGAGGGAGGTTTTCCGGCAGTCCAGTTAATTTCTATCGGGCTGTCCTCTCGACTGGTCTGCAGGATTCTTAATGCTTCAGGAGAAATCCTTCCTTTAGAGTAATTCTTCACCGCCTACTTTGAGTCGCGCGCAACGGTTTTGGCTGTTGTGCACGCCGCTATGTTGGATTCTTACGCCGTTTGTTCCCGACGGTTGTGACCGATCCGCTGGCTTTGAGTGTCTTATCCGCGTTCACTACGGCTACGACCATCCCGCGGACGTCCCCGTTGTCGACGGCGTCCACATAAACCAGGTCCTATGAGTTTTGGAAGCGTTTCTTCGGAGCCTAGGCCTTAATCTATCTCCACTCTTTGTGGTGTTCTGGATGCATGTTCCTTTGGCAGTGGGAGGATCGTAGCCTTCGTAGCCGATCGACTGCTTCGCTTGAACGTGTCTGTCGGTGGGGTTGCTGGCAAGTCTTGCCTATTGCGACACCGGGCAGGCTTCTACGAATTCCTCCAATTAATTATCAATTCCTAGGTTGGCTAGTTTTTCATTCGCCATGCCAATTGGTAGCCGCAGCACTTACTTGACACTCTTCCGTATGGTACCCTTGGTCTCCTTCCTCTCGCAGGGCTTGAGGCTCAAGGAGTCAGAGACGTAGGCTATCCTACTTATGATGAAGCCTTGTACAGGCCTTTTTACTTTGGCTTTTCTCACTCCCGATTTTCTATTGGCGCTCCTCTTGATGAGAACGGCCTCGTCATCCTGGGGGACTTTAATTCTGCCATAAAAGCTGTGCCTACGTTAGGGAAACACAGAAAGTCAGGGATCTAGACAGAAAAGCTGATCGTAGAAGGCTCACCCTCATCACAGACCACATCCAACCCACGCGAGTGGGAAACAGCCTCAACCGACATTCGTCAGCTTAGCATTCGTCAGAGGAGTAAGGCAGGCAAGATGGAAAAATGACGGGGAAACTCTAGACAGTGACCACTGCATTTTGTGCATCCTTAAAGACACCCTCTCGATTAGGAAAAAAACATTGCAAGGCTGGACTGGCAAACTGGGAAGCTTACAGGGAATCCAGGGCACAGTCCGATAAGGCTGAGATCACCGACATTGAAAGCTGGGCTGCAAGGATCAAGGCAGACTGGCAAAAAGTAACCCGAGCGGTCTCCCTCACTACCAAAACGCCCGAGATGAATAAACATCTCTTACATTTTTGGGACGCCAGAGGAGGGCTGCTAAGAGGATGGAAAAGGAAAAAGCATTTCTGGCAGCTAAATCTTATGATCGCCGAGGTCACCGGAAAAGCCGAGAAATATACGACGGAGCTATCGAGGCGCGACTGGCACCAACAGTGCAACGAGCTGCAGAGGACACTAGGTTGGGCAAAGACATGGGACTTGCTAACGCCTCTCATAGACCCAACCAAGAAGAAATCCTAAACTCGTATGAAAACCAAAAGGATCACGCACCTATTCCAAGGCACTGACCAGGAAATGCTGGAGAACATCAAGCAGCGCTATATCGGTAATGCGACACACGTCGAGAGCAGCTTGGCACATACGGACGAAGCAAATCCAGCTGTGGACGAACCCCTTACCATGGAAGTCAGATACACTGTGATGTCCGACACAAAGAACACAACACCAGGGAAGGATGGCATTACCAATCAGTGATAAAGAACCTAGATGACAATTCAATCAAATGATTCACTTAATTTTTCAACAAATACTGGGAACAGGGAACCATCCCGAACTACTGGAGACATGCGGAAATAGTAATGATTCCGGAGTGGCGAAGACTCCAAACCTGAAAAATCTTAAACCGATCTCGTTAACTTCATGCTTGGGAAAAGTATATGAGAGATTTGTGCACTAGAGGTTTCAGACCCACCTTGAAGACAACGAACTCATGCCGCACACTATGTTTGCATTACGAAAACACCTATCAGCACAAGAAGTTCTCCTTCAGATCAAGGAGGAGGTGCTGAATACTGCCCCAATATATGAAGAAGACATCTTGCTCGCTCTCGATCTTAAAGCGGCTTCGACAACGTCAGTCACAAGGCTGTGCTGGACGGGCTCAGCAACCTGGGCTGCGGCGTAGAAGATACAACTATGTAAAGCCTTTCTCAGCTACAAAACCGCTACCATTGGAATAAGAGGCATCAGGATTTACACCTTCATCAGCCCCAAAAAACGAACACGGCACGGTTGTGATGTCCCCTATGATTTTAACATTGTTATGCTTGGCTTAACAAGGAATCTCGAAGAAATTGAAGGAATCAGGCATGCCATCTACGCAGACGATATCACAGTCAGGGTTACAAAATATCCTTAGAAAAAAAATGGTTGTGGTTTAGCTCTGGAAAGCGCGAAAGCTACGGCTAGGCGAGTGGAACTCGCTCAGTCGAATTGAAAAGCCAGTCTTTCGCCGCTCCGTTTCTCTGGGCGTTCCTATTCGTCCCTGGACGTGGATTCATTCTCTCCCCCTCTCCACTCTCCCCCTCACTCAGTTTCGCCGGCGGGCCACGCCGCCGGCAGCTGCTCCGCACCATGTAACCAACCACGTGACCAGCCACGGCGCCGCCCCAGAGTTCAAGGGCGGCCACGCAGCTCAAGGGGTGCCAAGCTGAAGGCTCGAAGTGTTAGCGTAAAGTAGCTATCGCTGCAAAACAAGGGCTTCTTCAGCGCGCGGCAGACATGGCCAACGCATACGCCCATACGCCCAACACTTTGCATGCTCCCCTGAAAATCCAAGGTGCTCAGAGTCTACAGAAAATTTTATGATCTTCAAAATTCTATTGACCTCTTAATAGAAGAAAAGAAGATTTCACAAGTATCGAAAGTTAAGATCCTTGCCGTCTGCATACTCATTAACCGACGTATAGATCACACAATCAGACTGCTAGCAAATACCCCAACACAGATCACAAGGATGATTGCACGAATTTCGAACAGCAGAAGAGGTATGAAGGAGGAGGACACATGTAGGCTAGTACATGCCCTCATGATCAGTAGGAATTTATACAGTGTCCCCTAACAAACACCGCTCGATCAAGAAAGGGAACAATTTAGGGCAATTCTTAGGAAAGCTTACAAATTCGCTCTCAGACTGCTGGTCAACACTTTGACGGAGAAATTCTTTAAACTGGGCATAAACAACACAGTACAAGAACATATCGAGGCCCATCTGCTCGCGCAGAAAACCAGACTCATGCTGTCCCGAACGGGCATAAACAGGCTGTGTTTATTGGGCATAAAAGGTGCGTAGAGAGAAATCAACAGCACAGCGAGCGTACCGAATGGAATCAGAGGGATCATTGAGATCAGGCCCATTCCGAACAACATGCATCGAGATATACACAAGGCGAGAAGAATGGGAAGATGGGAAGCCCACGAAAGAAGCCTCGCCGGGAAAAGAGATGCTTTATACGTCTACTTAGGGAAGGAAGTGACAGCTGATCCGGATCATTAGAGGGAAATAGCTAGAAGGGTAAGAATGGGGTGGAGAGCATATGGCAGGTTCCCTCAGATCATGAAGAGTAGTTTAGCAATATCCCTCAAGAAAAAAGTGTACATCAGCCTGTATCCTACCGGGAATCACCTACGGGGCAGAAACGTGGAGGTTAACGAAAAGGTTTCAGTTTAATTTAAGCGCAACGCAGTGAACCATGCAAAGGAAAATGATAGCTGTAACATTAAGCGGCCGGAAGCATACAGCATTGGCTGTGTGGCCCGGGGAACGACGGGGGCGTCACGGAATAGCGACGAGTGATGTGTGTGACGGACGCGGTGCAGTGGAAACACTAGAGCACCTGCTTATTCACTGTGCCGCGTACGGCGATGCTCGTCGCGATATGCTTGCGGCCTATAGGGCGCTGGGCATACTACCAGACTCGCTCAAGACGCTACTGTGGCCACAGGGCAGTGCGCGCACCCGTGACCGTACCTTGGTGAGCCTCTGTGCATTCCTCGACCAGACGGGCTTGGCGACCCATCTGTTCTCCGTCAGGTAGTTACACGCAGTGAACGAACGCTCCGTGAGTTCCACCTTGGACGAGTTCCACCCTGGACGCCCCACTCCAGTTGTAGTCAACATTGTTCTGTGCGCGTGTGTTTTTATTGCTCCATCATGAACTAATCACGCGCACAACCTGGACACGTACATTTCTTATTGTGTAAATAGTTTGTACATATTACTTCTCCCCTATCCTCTCTTGCTCTCCCCTCACCTCTTTCGAGTCATTTCTTCATTCTGCCTGCTATACTTTATTTGCGCTGCTGCCGCTCAGGTGCTTCAGCATGATTGGCAGATGCCGGGGATAGCAAAAAACTTTTCCTTCCTCTTTATTATTATTTTAATAATAATAATAATTGGTTTTTTGGTGAAAGGAAATGGCGCAGTATCTGTCTCATATTATTTTCATAAAGACCACTTACTACTCGAACCCGACCTCGGCGGCTCCGTTTTTATGGAGGCAAAACGCTAAGGCGTTCGTGTGCTGTGCGATGTCAGTGCACGTTAAAGATCCCCAGGTGGTCGAAACTATTCCGGAGTCCTCCACTACGGGGCCGCTTTCTTCCTTCCTTCTTTCACTCCCTCCTTTATCCCTTCCCTTACGCCGCGGCACTGGAGACCACCGAGATAAGCGAGACAGTTACTGCTTCATTTCCTTTTTTGAAAACCATTTTTTAGAAGAGCGCGTTTTTCGACATTGCATTTTCAAGGGTTTAATATATCACAATAACATATAACAATATCACAAAATACACCTAAGACGTGCTAACTAGCAGGCTGGTTAACTAATTATGAATAACTAACTTGTTAACAATTAAAGTTAGGCTCCTTAATTATTGAGAGGCATGTAGCCCACCGTAAGTAATATCCATGTCAGGCTTTTGGAACTTCGAAAACGCGTATTCCCTCAGCGCTGTGGCCCAACAAATTTTGGCAGTTTCAACGTGTAACGTGCACCGGAGAGCTTGCTCTGCCTGCAAGCTAAAATAAGGGGCGCGCAGCAATGACTCCTCTGTCCGGAGCGCGACAACTGTCGCCATAGAGTCCGACTGGGAAAAAGAGCGCCCCCGAAGGCACTAAAGAAAAAAAAATTAGCAGTGGCTTAGCTAGGCTATGCCAGAATATACGTAGTGAGATCTATATTTCGCTGGCTGAGCTTGTTTTTCGGAAACTCGAGTCGTGTGATCAGTCACACGATGGGCCTTCACATCCTCTTCTGTTGGTTCCCGTTGACTGACGCCTTCCATAGGCTCCATCTCGGCGGCTATGCGCCGTCTATTATACGCTTAGCAGTCTGGCATCTCCTTGGCAAGCCGTCCCTCTTTCTGTTCGGGCGTCTCCGTTGCTCTCTGCCTTCTGACGCTCATTCTCTCTTTGTTGAGTAGCCAAGTGCGAAGCGACATCCTCAGGATCGGAAGAGTTAATGTTCTGTCTATACCGCCGTTCAGCAGCGGCAGGACTCCTTCTCTGCATGCATGTCAAACGTTCTGATACAGATGCCCATTACATGTCCGCATTTTATACAGAATGCTGCGCATGCGACGGGCGGTTCGAGTGATATAGCGGCGTGCGGCGAGGCGGCGACGAAGAACGTAGCGCAGCTGTAGGGTCTCTCTGGTTACCATGGTATCGGCGCATGCGCACAACTAATAATTCGCGTGAAGTCATGCTCGGCTTTGACGGTGGAACGGGCGAGTGGCCGCGGTGACTGCGAAGCGCACGCCGCATTTTGCTCCTCTCCGATTGCCACGGTAACGGCACATGCGCACAACTGGTCTCTCCAAGGCACCGCGAAATGGTCGACTGGTAGCCCATTGTAGCTCTCGGTACAAAACTTGGCAATGGCTTAGCTCAGCTATGCCAGGATATACGTAGCGAGCGGAGTAGTTTTCCCCTGGTTACGCATGTTGGTCACACTGGAACATTCAGTCAGTCTGGTCACGTGGTCGGTCATGTCCGAGCCTTCACGTCCTCGAAAGAGGGCTCACCCAGTTGGGCCAAAGCGCGACGCTGAAACCGCTCCGGGTGCTGACGTCGCCTTTTGTCTAGACGCTCTTCTCACTCCTCAGGCGTTTCCGCTGCTCTCTTGGCGTTGCACCGATCGTTCTTCCTTTTCCCGACCGCCAGCTCCCAGGCCACAACCTCAGGGTCTGACGAGTTGAGCTTACCATGTTTGCGAAGCCGCTCAACGGCTGCCTTGCCCTTAGCAGTGGATCTCCGATACTGCAGCACACCTGTCTCCTTGCGCATGCGCATTAAGGCGCACCAGCTCTCACGTCACTCGGCTCCTCGCACTTGCACACTACTGGCAATGCGAGCGGCGTCTGCTCCGCGGTCACGCAGCTGCGTGCTCTGAAGTCACTCGGCTCCTCGCCCATGCGCACAACTGGCCTTCCAGACGCACGGCGAGACTGTGGGTAGCGTAGTTTCCGCTACAAAATAATGGAAAGATTAAGTGTTCGCTTTAAGAGTAAAACACATCCTGTTCGCTCCTTCGTGGCCAATGGGTAGCGTGCGCCCAACTCGTGAGAGCTCAAGTCGTGGTAGCATGTGTGACAAGGAACTTCAGGGGCTTGAGTTTATATGCATCTTTCTTTGGATTTCTTCATAGAAGGGGCTGGCGCGTACGCCGAACCCCACTACCAAAAATTACATGCTCCAGCCTCCCCTGTTTGGGGAAGTGGCGGGCTTCAGCCGACCGCAGTGCAGTGGCCAGCCTCCACCCGGGGACTCGGCCTGGATGATCACCGAAGTCCCAGCACCAGGTAAGTATAGCTGCATACGAAGCCCGCTGGGACCCGGTCAAATGCGTCCGCCCACGTTTCCCCAGCGACAACAACTGCTTGCTCAAAAAAATGTATTCAAATACCTGGCATGGTACTGCGGAAACAGGTCCTACGCAGGTTCTCTATGCATATTGCGTACGTCTGAAAACTGAGGTCTTTGGAAACCTGCATTTCTTCCATTAAAGCGCATAATTAATGCGCCCTTCGTGTCTCATTCTACTTGGCTCTCGCAACGACGATCTTGCGCGTGCTGTCCACGCACTCACGCGGCGCTTGAATTAGCGATTACTTCGAGGCATTTGCAGAGGTGGTGGTAGTGGTTTTATTAAAGATAATAGTAAAAAAGGAAGGAAAAGATTTTTGCTAGCCCCGGCATCTGCCATCGATACTGAAGCACCTGAGCTGGGGCAGCGGAAATAAAGGATAGCAGGCAGAATGGAGAAATTAAGTGTATGAGGTAAGGGGACAGGATGAGAGGATAGGGGGAGAAGTAATATGTACAAACTATTTACACAACAAGAAATGTGTAAAGGTTGTGCGCGTGATTCGTTCATTTTAGAGGAATTAAATCACACACGCGTACAGCACTGTGTTGGTTACAACTGGAGTGGGCCGTCCAGTTATTAATCGTTCAAGGTAGAACTCGCGGAGCGTTCGGTCACTGTGTGTAACTACCTGACGGAGAACAGACGGGACGTCAAGCCCGTGTGTTCGAGGAATGCACAGAGGCTCACCAAAGTTCACTCACGAGTGCGCGCTCTGCCCTGCGGCCACAATAGCGTCTTGATGGTGTCTGGTACTATGCCCTGCGCCCTATAGGCCGCGAGCATATCGCGACGAGCATCGGCGAACGCGGTACAGTGAAGGAGCAGGTGTTCTAGTGTTTCCACTGCACCGCATCCGTCACACACATCACTTGTCGCGATTCCGTGACGCACCCGTCGTTCCCCGGGCCACACGCAGCCAATGCGCGCGCAGAGGATCATTGCACGCTGTGACCGTGCCGATCGTGACTTTCGGCACCGAGATCAGACTGGCCTGCTAATGAAACATGAAGGCGGCGTTCGCGTCCTGAATTCTCACAGGAGATGGTGTTTATAGAGTTTAAGGTTCCAAAGTTGCGCACAGTTTATGGCGCTGTGGTGGAGAGTTCCAGATTAATTTCGGCCACATGGTGTTATTTTTACTTGTTTTTTTGTGTGGGAAGGATATGGCGCCGTAATTTCGCACAGACATCGGTGGACACTGGAACCGCGTCGTAACGGAAGGAAAGAAGGTGGGAGCGAAAGAAGGAAGGAAGAAAGAGGTGCCGTATTGGAGGGCTCCGGAATAATTTCGACCACCTGGGGATCTGTAACGTTCCCTGACATCGCACAGCTCGCGGGAATCTTTTGCGTTCACCTCCATCGAAACGCGGCCACCACGGTCGGGTTCGAACCCGAGCCGGGCGGCCAGCGTTATGAGCCTTCGGGATATGAACGTTTGAGTGCAGTGGGGCCGTGCGGGGCCCAAGGATCTGCGCGTCCTTAACTCCCCTGTATGCAATAAAGTTTCCACCACCACCACCCGAGTACTCCGGCTCAGTAAAGAAGCGCCTTAACAACTTAGCCACCAAGAAGGGTCTGAAATAAGCCAAACTGAACAATCGTAACGGCAGATGGTTTCTAATTTTTGTGAAATAAAAATTAAAGCACTCAGCCTGTGTCTATTTCACTTGCAATGTGTTTTCGGGAAAATGTCTCTTATTTGGAACATCGGCATTTAACAGGAGCAAAATCATTGACAGGCGACACCCCTTTCTTAGAGCTTCCCACATTACGTCGGCTAGTGTGAACCCTGTCCTTTTCTGTTCATTTAATGCGTTTGCGAAGATTTGCGAATGTTATCGGGCGGTACGTTCTTTTGCATAGTCTCAAGGACACGCAACGTATGTCGTACCCGTCGCATGTTTTCAGGGCTCTCGCCCCCTGACTACTGGTAGTATCTCAGAGGCTTTTCGATAGGATAGGATAGGATAGGATAACTTTATTGAGCTCTAGCGCGAGTGTTTTTATGCGGTTGAGAAGAGTCCATCTCCGCAACGGTCAGTTGCCTCTATTCCAGGGCTCTGCTGGATGCTGCCGTCAGCTGAGCTCGCCGAATCAGACCGATCTGGCCATCGCGGCAGTCGCTGGAGAGCATACCCTCCCATTTCTCCGCACTTGGGTTTGGTATAATTGGAACGACGTCAGCGTTTTGACATGCCCATGTTATGTGATATAGCGTAGGTTTTTCATGGCACCACGGACACTTGTTTTCGTAAAGTGTGGTGTGGATTTTACTTAGTGTGTTTCGGTTTGGATACGACTCCGTTTGAAGTTGTATCCATGTGACAGCCTCTTCTTTGTTTAAAGATTTGTGCGGTGGTTAATACCGCATCCTGCTGCCTTTATAGTTGTTTAGTATGGCCGAGTATTCCTGAGGTATTGGCAGGGACTCCTCAAGGTCGTTGACGTTGGATGCTCGGCAGTTATTATATCCTCGAGCTATCCTATCCGCCTCTTGATTTCCTGCCCACCCCGTGTGCCGCGGTACCCTGATGATCTTATGTCTGATGATCGGTTCTGCGTCTGTCTGTTGTGTCTTGCAGTCTACAGAGTGGTGTATGCGGAGTGCTCTGTGACCGACTCTGCCGAGTGGGCGTGGGGACAGCGTCGTCATGCGGCTGCTTCACGGAATGCGTTTCTTCATGCAGATAACGGCAATGCTTCAACTCAGTGCGGGACCTATGGCACCAGCTGATGCCATTCCGGCTACGCCTGTGACTGTCGACGTTCAAGTTAGCAGCGTGGAAATTGGAGAACTCTGGCAACCCTGCTACACTATGGCTCCATCGTACAAGTCCTGCGCATCGTCCACGACATCACTTTTCCATCTGGATAAAAACGGGCTGCAGCGGCCTGCGCCTTTCAGTGGGCGTGGGGACAGCGTCGTCATGCGGCTGCTTCACGGAATGCGTTTCTTCATGCAGGTTGGTAATAAGGCATCCATGTTTGCTAAGAAATCGAGCAATCTGTGCCTGCTCCTCTTCCCACACCCGTGAGTGCTGCTGATTTTGCTCGCCCAGTGCTTCGATGTTTCTCGTCAACTACTTCTGGTGTCGGGGGATGTTGAGCTTAACCCTGCCCTGGGGCGGGCTCAGGCGCTGCCACGCGGTCCAAAGACAGCGCTGTTGATATTTCTCTGCAGAAACAGCTTAACGACATGTTGACTCTGTTAGAAGGCGTTAATTCAAGGACCGCTAAAATGGAGTTAGAGCAATCACACTTAATAGCCTCTATAAGTGAAATGAAACTAAATCAGGAATCTAAGATTAGAAACATTGCCGATATTGACGCGAGGCTGTCGGCAGTCGAATCTAAATCATCCGCCAGCGATGTGGCGCATGGGGAATTGCGGATTTTGCGTGAGCTAACCGATCAGCTTGCCAATGAAAATAACAAGTTACCTCTTGGACAGGCAGAGCTGGAAGACCGGCAGCGCAGGGACAGTCTTCTGTTCTTCGGCGTACCCGACAGTTTGTCCGAAACGTGGAATGAAACGGAAGAAAAATTATTGAACCTTGTTTCAGGCTGCTTTGATCCTGCTTTTACGAATGACATGTTTGAACGAACACACAGGATTGGTGCGTTCTCGGATGAAAAGTGTCGTTCGATTGTTGTGAAGTTCCGGTCTTTCAAAACAAAACAACAAATACTAGTGCAGTCTGCCAAACTTATAAATAAAAAGGTCACTGTAAGCGAAGAATATTCTTTGCAGACACGTGTCGCTAGAAAGAAGCTTGTGCAGTTCGCGAGGGATGCTGACTTTAAGTATAAGTTGAGGTATAACAAACTGTATTGTAACAACAAATGCTACGCCTTTGACCCTATTCGCGATAGCATTTTCGAGCTAGCTAGCCCACCGGGATCTTTAGTGGCCCCTTATCGCACTGCTCCTGCTTCTGGCTCGCCACACGCTTCGCCGTAGAGATACGGGAGGGGCAGAGGACGGGCGACTGGAGATAAGACAGCGCTTTCAATTCTTTTCACAAACATCAGAAGCATAATACCAAAGCGGGAAGATCTAAACTCTGTCATCGACTCATGTGATGCCGATGTTGTATTGCTGACCGAAACGTGGCTCTCTGCAAAGATAGAGAGCAAGGAACTGTTCGATTGCAAGAAGCGCTACAATGTTTATCGTTCTGATAGAGGTCACAGAAGTGGAGGAGGTGTTTTAATGACCATCGCCGAAAATATTGTGTCTTCACCCATAAGTCTTTCTAACACCTTGGAGTTGGTTTGGGTTGAACTCCGTGCTGATTTCAGGAAACTGATTCAGGGCATATGCTACCGTTCCCCGTCTTCGTGTGCAACTTTCGTTGAAGATTTGCATGATGCTCTTAACATAATCTCAGTACGTTATCCAGGTGCGGCAATCCTTCTTACTGGTGACTTCAATAATCCCAGCATCGTGTGGACTAATACATCGCCGTATCCTCGCCCCTTTTCTACCGAAAGCAATAACTTTTTGCGAACCTGTTTGGTTTTCAACCTTTCGCAGCTAGTTACTAAACCAACTCGAGTCACGCCATCATCTTCCAATATATTAGACCTTGTGTTAACCAACGCGCCGGATCTTATCCCTTCAATCTCGTACTTACCTGGTCTTAGTGATCACTCCTTGCTTCATTTCGATGTAAAAATTAAAATTCCTAATCACCGGAGCACCTTCAAGCCTATCAGAGATTACAAACGGGCGGACTATGATGCCATTAATCGTGAATTGGCTCTTTTCTTAAACAGTTATTTACCAGAATTTTCACAGCGTTCTGTCCCCACTAACTGGGAATTGTTTAGGGACACTGTTGAACGTCTCACTAATAAATTTGTGCCACTAAGACTTTTGCGGTGTAATAGACAATCACCATGGTTTAATGACATTTTAAAAGGCTATCCAATACGAAAAAGCGTTTGTTTCGCTCGGCCAAATCATCGAATTCGCAACTACGATAGGACGGTTACTTTTCTGTGGCCGCTGAGTACAAATTAGCTCTGAAAAATGCTAAGGACTCCTTCTTTAACAGTACTTTGCCTGCTCTGCTGATTAATAACCCTAGACAGTTTTGGAACACTGTGAACCAGAAAGATAGTTCGTCAATACTACTTACATTTTCTGACGGCGTTGCATATTCACCTAATGAATGCGCTAGTGTTCTTAATAGTGTTTTTGTTGCTGCTTTTTCTGGCAATGTTTGCCTTACCAATCAGGAGTTCCCGGTCATGGACGCTTTTCCCATTGATCCAATTCTTTTTGACACAACTGGCATCCTGAGAATAATTGAAAACCTTAAAATTTCTTCCTCCTGTGGCGTCGATAACATTAATTCGAAATTTCTGTTAATACAAAGATGTACAGTTCAATGATCCTTGCCAAACTGTTTGACCAGTCTCTGGAAACAGGCTGTATTCCCAATGACTCGAAGGTTGGGAGGGTGATTCCGCTGCACAAGTCTGGCGATAATCATTGCCCTGATAACTTTCGCCCTTTGTCGCTCACCAGCATTCCATGTAAAATCATGGAACATGTCATCTACTCTCATCTTGATACCTTCTTAGAATCCAATTGCTTTTTCAGTACTGCCCAACACGGCTTCCGTAAATCATTTTCATGCGAAACGCAACTCATATGCTTCACAAATGACTTGCATTGCATTCTAGATCGCGGATCCCATGCTGATTCTATATTTATGGATTTTTCTAAAGCATTTGACAAGGTTTGACATGAGCTTCTTTTTCTTAAACTAAACAGCCTTAACATCGATTCCACGTTACTTGCATGATTGTATTGTTTTCTTTCAAACCGAAGTCAGTTCGTAACAGCAAATAACGTCAATTCAGATTCCTCGCCTGTTGGCTCTGGTGTGCCTCAGGGGTCCGTTCTTGGGCCCCTCCTCTTTCTCATTTGTATAAACGACTTACCAACTACTATATCGTCTTCCGTTTGTCTTTTTTGCCGATGACTGTGTTATTTACCGCGAAATTAGTGACGATAATGATACATCTGTTCTTCAGTCAGATATTAACAAGGTACTGGATTGGTGTAACCTGTGGAATATGCAGCTAAACATTACTAAATGCAAGCATTTGCCCATTTCTCGTCTTTCTACTACACACTCTACCTACTGCATTAATGGCATCATTCTTGAAACTGTGTCGTCTTATAAATATCTGGGTGTTCATATCTCTTCTAACCTGTCTTGGAAACCTCATGTTGACTACATTATAAGTAACGCTAACCGCATCCTTGGATATCTTCGCAGAAATTTTTCATGTGCACCAAGTTCAATAAAACTACTACTTTACAAAACTTTGGTCCGCTATAAATTGGAATATGCTTCATCGGTGTGGAACCCTGGGGTCGAATCTCTCATTCCTGACTTAGATTCAGTTCAAAACCGGTGTTGTCGTTTCATACTTTCCAACTATCATCGTACTAGTAGTGTAACTGCCATGAAAGCTAACCTTTCCGTCCCGCTTCTTTCCCATCGCAAGTCAATAGCTTCATTATGTATTTTTCACAAAATTTATCATAATCCTTATCTTAAGGAGACGTTGTTAAAAAGACCATCGTATATTTCAGCACGCATTGATCCCCGCCACAAAGCTTGGATCCCTCCTTGTCGCACGAGATGTTTTCACGATTCATTCATACCCAGAACTTGTGTCAGCTGGAATCACCTTCCCCACGATATTGCTGAAATTACTGATACTGTTGCCTTTCGTAATGCTGTTACTAATTTTATATAAGTCTCTGTATATATCTCTGTTTTATTTTATTAGCTGCTGTTTTCTTTTGTGGCTTGTTTTGTGTAATGCTGCTTTTTGCTAGTGCTGTTTTGATATTAAACCAGTGTGTGCTGTAACTATATTCAAATTTTTTAGCTGCTGTTTTGTTTTTTGTATTTTTATGTTATTCCCACTCCCCTCTGTAACGCCTAACGGCCCTGAGGGTAAATAAATGAAATTAAAATGAAAGTTGCGGCATACTGCTTGTGAGTCAGTAAGAATTGTCAGGCTTTTCGAAGAACTTTCGGTGTATCATGACCACACATCACACATGATTGTGCGAAGATTGTACGCAGCGAGAGGTGGTACATGGAGGGTATGGTCAAGCATCCGCTTTCCCCCCAAGGAATGTCTGACAAAGGTATGATCAAGGTATGTCTGACCTTCTTCATGTTTTGTTTGGGGCCCTGCGTTCACATGTTCCAGCGATGGCGCCTGGTAACCTGAAGAACTTCCTACAGCTGGTGCTTTCTTTTGAGTCCCTAATTTCCACCTTCGCAGCAAACTTCCTTGCGAACTAAAATGGACGGGGCTAAGCCTCGTGGATCTCATATGCACCGAATAGTGCCGTTTATTTTGCAGTGGAACTGCGCTGGGATTTTAAGTCGGTTAGCTGAACTAAAACTATTCTTGAAAGATACGTGTTCCAGTATTGGCCCTGTCAGAAGCTGGCCTGCCAAGCGGGAGATGTTTGACTGGATATGTCGCCCATAAAAACTGCAGCATAAGGTCATTTCCTGCAGGAAGTGCTGCGCTTTACATAAGAAGAAAAATTCCACATGTTTCTCTAAGCGTTGCCGATCTTTGCACGGATGACATTGAGGTAGCGGCTGTGAGAATACAGCTCGGCTCTCGAACGCTTTCTATTGCATCCGTGTACGTGTCTCCGCGGAAAAAGGTGGCATTGGATTTGTTTCTACAGCAGCTCTGCGACCGCTGCCCAGCACCTAGAATAATCTGCGGTGATTTCAATGCCCATCATGCCGTTTGGGGTGACAGGAACACGGATTCCCGTGGACGCAAACTTGTAGAGGTTATTGACAGTTTGGACCTGTGTGTTGCCAATGACAGAAGCCCCACATTTTTCCGGCCTCCAGCCTCAGCGACAGCTATAGACCTGACACTGCATTCACCTGACGTCCGCGTGAGTTGGTCAACAGCGCCTGACCGCATGGAAAGTGATCACTATCCGATTTTTGTGTTTGCTGCCGACTTTCGTATGCATGGTCCTAAAATTAGCAACGTGGTCAACTGGAACAAGTACAGAAAGCACCTAGAACGTGTTTCGGGTGATGTTGTTGACAAAATGATTTCTAGTAAGCTAGCAGCAACTAGGGCGGTCAACTTACCTGGTCATTTTCCGGCCCCAGATTTAAAACTCAGGAACCTTTGCGCAGCGAGAAGAAGGGCGGAGCGCCAACTCGTGCGGAAGGAGGACGACAGGCAACTGAAGACGACCTTCAATAGGCTGAATTCTGCTATTAGACGGCACACGAACAAGCTGTACAGGTCGCAATGGGCCTCATTTTGTGCTAGTTTGACTGTGTTCTCACCGATAACGAGGATATGGCGAGTTATTGGCAGCCTTGCTGGAAAATCTCGCCCTTCGAAGCCTTTTCAAGCTCTTTCAATACGCAAGGAAAAACCTACTGCGTGCTTGGCAGAGGAATTTGGAGACGCACTCGTACGCGCTGATTCTGGAACAGATATATATTCACCACTTGCTTCCTCCAGGTCTATCATGGACGTCCCGTTCACGCTTCGTGAGCTTCAGACTGCGCTCAGTGGCCTGCGGCGCCGGTGCTCACCAGGTCCCAACGGCATCACCAATCAAATGCTGAATAATCTGCCCTTGCAACTCAGAAAGGAGCTCCTCAACTTCATCAATCGAGTTTGGGAGACTGGCGATGTTCCTCCGTTATGGAAGGTGGCACATGTAGTTCCAGTACTGAAGCCTGGCAAAGACATGACAGACCTTCCCTCGTATCGCCCTGTGTCATTGACCTCCTGTGTAGCTAAGTTGATGGAGAAGCTGGTAAATGAACGCTTATCGTGGTGGCTTGAGGACAGCAAGGCACTGCCAACATGTATGACAGGATTCCGCCGAGGTCTTAGTGCCCAAGATAGCGTCTTAGACTTGGTCAGTCACATTGAACACCAGAGAGCTTTCGGCCTTTCCACCTTAGCCATTTTATTGATGTTGGGAAAGCTTACGGCAGCGTGCTTCAGAGCTCAATTCTAAACAGTTTGCAAGGCATGGGCATACAGGGCCATATGTTAAGATTCATTTACAAGTTTATAAGTGATCGCGCGGTTCGTGTACGGTTAGGGAGTACGTTAAGCACCGAAAGGGTTCTATCACGAGGTGTGCCTAAAGGAATTGTTCTTTCCCCCACGCTCTTTAACGCCGTAATGGCTGGCCTAATCGATTCGTTGAAAAAAAGTTGCAGGCAAGTGCGTATGTCGATTTATGCTGACGACATCTGTATTTGGATTACTGGCTATCAACACAAGCGATTAGACCTGATAGCTCGACAGGCTATACTTTCGGCACAAGCTTACATTCAAGGTGTGGGGTTGTCATAGTCAGTGGACAAATCCGGTTTTATTCTGTTTCCAGGTGTAGGAAGACGTCAAGCGCGGTTGAAGATAGACCTCGGTCACTCTTGCATCCAATTCAACCACGCGCGTTTCCTGGGCATCATTATTGACTCCCGTCTACAGTGGCGAAAAGCTGTAGACGCGACTGTTTCATCTATATCTTCTCGCCTCAACGTGATCCGTAGAATTACACGTGAGCAATGGGGAAACCATCCTTCTTCAATGGTCAAACTTCATGAAGCGCTCGTGGTCAGCCGGATAATGTATCAATTACCTTTAATTTCCCCCTCGGCATCACAACTCGAGCGTCTCGAAGTTGTCCACCAAAAGGGCCTAAGAAGAGCCATTGGAATTCCCCAGGCGGCTGCGAATAAGGAAGTACTTCATGAGTCCCTATCGAAACCTCTTAGCCTTATCGCTTCTCAAAGACTATTAATGCATCTTGACCGCTTAGGAGAGACGGTAGCGGGGCGATCCCTTCTCCAGCGGCTCTGCAAGAGATATGAGTCGAAGGCTTACTTGGCACTCACTACTCTTAGTTCTTTAGGCATTAATGTCCGAAGGCAAAGGAAACGATTGAAACCCCCGTGGTCTTTTCCGACCCTCGACTGTAATGTCACAATTCCCCATGTGAGCGCAAAGCGCAGCTCTCCTTTGGCAGCAACGCGTTCGCTTTTACTGGAATACTTGGAAACAGAGGATGTCTGTCACCTTCAAATTTTCACGGATGGTTCTGTGGACAAGGTCAAACAAGCTAGCGCAGCGGCTTTTTACATTCCTTCTTTGGACTGTAAGTGGTCCGTACGCTGTATTGCTGTCGTATCCTCCACAACGGCTGAAAGTGTTGCTATTGAGGCGGTTTACGGAAGTTAGGGTCTTGTCCAGCTCAACCTGTTGTCATCCTTGTCATCCTAACTGATTCAAAATCTACCCTTCAGAGGTTAGAGCGCGGATTCCCTACTGACGCCTTGTCTCTAAGCTCTCTGCACGTGGTGCAGAATCTGCACAGCAGAGGCTTTAGTCTACATTTCCAGTGGTGCCCTTTCACATAGGAGTCAACGGTAATGAGGTGGCAGACAGTCTCGCTCATAAAGCTCTCTCAAGGATTCCATAAAAAAAATTACCTGAAGATGGAAAAAGTCTCAGCAGGAAAACGATGCTCGATCACTTCAGTACCCTGTGGAGTGCGTCCCACAAGCCATGTGTGACCAAGGGACTGAGAAGATCTCAGGCGACCCTTCTACATCGAATTCGCACGGCCTCTGCTCGCACTCCTGCATGTATGCATAAGACCGGTATAGCATCGTCTCCGCTCTGCTCTTTATGTCGTGTGTGCGGGGATATCGGACATTATATTATGTACTGCCCAGAGAACAACGCGGAAAGGCAGGTGATGTTCGCTTCCTTCAAGAAGACAGGAACCCGTCACAGCACAGTGCACGACATTGTCTACCCGAGTGGAAACCAGACATGCAGAAGGGAGGCTGCACGCCTTCTTTTAACATTTCTGCAGAACACAGATCTTGTTTTTAAATGGTGACAGCAGGAACGGTCTATGGTCTACTGTGATTGAATGTGTGCGTAGATGGTGTCTTCCGGAGTGGACTACTTTATACTGTGAGTGAATGTGTATATGGAGTGTGGCACTACAAATGGCATATGTTCTACTGTGACTGAATATGTGCATAGATGGTGACTTCTGGAGTGGACGGTGATGTGAACTGTGTGGATTTATTGTGTGCATAGATGGTGACTGCGGGAGAGAATGTGTGCTATTATAAGAGACTGTGCGCTTAGCGGGGTAGATGCGGTATTGTTAATATCGAAGGGACGCTGCGGTGGAGCAATTCCCGGCAGATAAAGCAAGGCTATCCCCACCTGTAGCATTCAACACCTCAACCTCAACCTGAACCTTCCCCCCGCCCGCCTCACTGGAACAGACGAAGACAAAGGCAGCGCGAGCCCCGTGCAATGGATGTTCACGTGATCACAGAATGAAGCCACGAGTGGGTCAACGTGGAAAGTGCGTATCACCGCTATTCTGAGAACGTCATTGCTCAGTACATGCTTTCCCGCCTGCCTCGGCCTCTGATGTGCTGAATGCGATACAGCTTGCACGGTGCAAGAAAAACTTATTTAAGAATAGTTGTTTTCTCAGTCATATGACCTTTATAATTTGCGCAAACATTGCAGGAATCCATAAGTTTATTCTCAGGTAGCAAGAAGAAGAGATTAGCACGGAAAAGACTATCAAAACTGTTTCGTACGACATTCGAATTCTATATATGAAAAACGCCGATGTTCCAAGAATTTAACATGGAAAAAAATGGCAGTGGCTCAGCTCGGCTAAGCCAGGATATACGTAGCCAGACGTACGTTTCCCTGGCTGAGCTTGTTGTTGTCCCTGTATGAGAGACATTGACAGACAATGACAGACATTGGGCGCCATTCTGGCGGCTATGCGCCGTCTATTACGCTCGGCAGTCTGGCATCTCCTTGGC
>JARKHS020005387.1:155000-167500 GCA_030143305.2 Amblyomma americanum | reverse complement strand
ATTCTCCCGACCAGCCCGGGGATTCTTGCAGGAAAACTGATCCGTCTAAACCGCATGAGCATGACCATGAAGGTGTTCCCGAACAATCGGTAGCTCATGAAATCCAAGGAACTGCCGATTCCGTAGAGAATGGGGCAACAGGAACCAACGCGAAGGATTCGACATTAGCACCTGCTTCGACATGTTCGGAGACGTTGACTAAGATTGATAGGAAAGCACTCATTGCAGAGCAGAAAAGCGACCCATTGTTAAGAGCTCTAAGCAATAAGGTGAGAGAGGGAGCCTCCAGAAAGAACATCAACTTCCATGGAAAATCAGGCCTTCAGTACCGGAAATACTGCGACTCTAAGGGACGCGCATATGAGCAACTCCTAGAGCCAGAGAAGTACCGGCGGCAGCTTCTAGAGCTCGCACACGGAAATGCATGAGCGGGCCACCTGGGCATAAATAAAACAAAAGCTAGATTAGCCCTTGAATATTACTGGCCTGGCTGCTGGAAATATGTGGAACAGCTTGTTAGATCTTGCGACACCTGCCAGCGGGTCGGCAAGTCGACGGATAAATGAAAAGCGCCCATGACACTAGTTCCCATCATTACAGAGGCCTTTCGGCGTCTTGTATTAGATACTGTCGGCCCGCTGCCAACGTCCAACTCTGGTTGTCGCTACATTCTGACCTCACTGCGCGTGGCAAACAAATTTCCCGAGGCCATTCCCTTGAAGGAGCTAAGTTCCGCATGCGTTGTAGACGCCCCTTTTGTCAATTTTCTCTCGTGTGGGATTCCCTGCAGAGATACAAAGCGATAACGGGAGCGTGTTCATAAGCTGCTTGACAACAACGTTCTTTGAACGGTGTGGGATTAAAATAATCCGCAGTTCCATTCACCACCCTCCGTCAAATCCAGTCGAGCTCATGCACTCAGTGCTAAAGCGGTACTTAGGTCTCTGTGTTTTGAGCATAAGGGAGATTGGGAAGGCTGCATTCCAGCAGCACTGTTTGCAATGAGATCCGTCCCCCACAAAAGCACAGGATTTATCCCCGCTGAACTAGTCTACGGGCGTGACTTGAGGACCCCGTTGCGCTTGCTGAGGGAGTCACGGGAGGGTTGCGGAGAGGATCCCTGTGTAGTGGAATACGTTCTAAAGCTACTGGAAAGACTTGCGAAAACCAGAGACCTCGTGGAAGCAAATGTCAGAGCAGCGCAGTCACTGTCTAAAGTGTACTACGACAAATCTGCACGCAAGGGCACCTTTCAATCTGGCGGCCAGGTGATGTTGCTGCGTCCGTCAAAAAGGAACATGCTTCAGGTGCAATTGGAAGGGCAAGCTATTGTGGTGTCCAAGCTTTTGAACACCAATTATGGCGTAAAATTTAAGAACAAACACAATCAAATAATCCACAGTAATTTGATGAAGCCTTATGTGCAGTGTCAGGCCATGGTTAACATTGCGCTGAACATGCCAGAGGAAGAGATCTCAGACATACCTTATGTCCCACATGAGGACGAGCAAGCAGCGAATGAGCTGCTAAATTCAATCGACAGAGAGCCACGTTTGACGGAAAGTCAATGAGGAGACATTAAGAACGTCCTCCGCGACTTTGAGGCTGTGTTTTCAAACGAGCCAGGAAAAACAACCCTCATCGAACACGAAATTCAGCTGTCCAGCGAACAGCCTATCAGGAGCAAAGCGTACCATGTCTCTCCAATACAAAAGTAAATCATTGAGACGGAGATCCGCCGTATGTGCGAACTTGGCCTCACAGTGCCATGCGAAAGTGACTATACGTCACAAATCATTGTTGCAGAGGTTCCAGGCAAGGATCCGAGACCTTGCGTGGGCTACCGGAGACTGAATTCAATCACAGGGAACCAGACCTACCCCATTCCGAACATCGAGGAGACGGTTGAAACAGTCGCTAAATCCGAATATATATCCACACTGGACTTAGTTCGTGGTTATTGGCAGGTGCCACTCACTGAGCGCGCTAGCAGGTACGGAGCATTCGTGTCCCCCGAGGACACGTTTTGCCCTGTGATGTTGAGCTTTGGCTTGAAAAATGCTCCGTAGCGTTTTTCAAAGTTAATGAACCAAGTGCTGCGTGGACTTGCAGATTTCGCTCTCCCCTACTTGACGACATGGCCATTTTCTCACAAAAGTGGGGGGAGCACATTGAACACCTGAGTATTGTGTTGAGCCGACTGCTTGAGGCTGGTTTAACGGTAAGGGCGGGAAAATGCCACCTGGGGTGCGCCGAAGTGAACTATCTTGGGAACGTAATTGGTCGAGGCAAACGCAGACCTGCAGAACCTAAAGTGGCTGCCGTGGTGGAGTACCGTCGCCCAACCACAAGTCGGAATTCTGGGCTTTTCTTGGCCTAGCAGGCTGTTATCAGCATTATGTAAAGGTGGTGGTGGTGGTGAAAACATTTATTCAGAACGGACAGGAGGTGTTTGGATCAGCCCGTAAGGGACCGATCCTAACAAACACTAGGTGGAGATCCCTAGTTTGGGACCTCAGTGGCGGTAGCCGCCCCCCGGGCGTGCCTGACTAAGGCTTGTTGAGCCTGTAAGTCGTGGCAGCCGAGCAGGGTCCCTCCCAGTCCTACCGGGTTGGGTTGGGGATGGGGGGAATGGCCGGGTTGGAGGGGCAGGCCCACACCATGTGATAGGTGTGCGAAGACACCGCGCTACAGTGCGGGCAGTTGCCGCTAAAGGAGGGGTCGACATGTTTTAGGGCTGCCGGGCACAGCAATGTATTGGTGAAGAGGCGGAGAAGGAGCCGCTCATCCGCCTTCTTGAGGTCTTTACATGGGCTAGGGTAAAGGCGATGGCTATCTTGATAGTAGGTTGCGATATTTTTGAACGTGTAGACCGGATTAACATCGGGTTCTTGACCAGGTGGGGAGGAGAAAACAGCCCGGTGAGAGAGCGCGCGGGCGGCGGCGTCTGCTGCCTCGCTTCCTGCCAATCCCTGATGAGCAGGGAGGGGCCCATATGAGCTGACTGTTTTCTATGTCCGTATCCCGTATGCAATTTTGGTATATTCGATAGGCTAGGAAGGGAGTGCAGCCTTGTTCGACGTTCCGACAGGCCCCTCGCGAGTCGGTGATTATGTATTTTGAATTGGAATGTGAGGCCGCGAGAGCAATCGCGACCTCTTCTGCTTGTGTTGCACTGCGGGCTCTGAAAGTGAGGCCGTTAACTGTGTTGCTGTTAACTACCGCGGCCGTGTACCATCCCCCGTGGTGAGGGCCGGAGGCGTCCACGTAGTATACATCTGTTTTGTTGCCATAATATCGGGCTAGCGCTTCCGCTCGTGCCAGGCGCCGACCATTATGGTCTTCATGTGACATGTTTGCTGGAAGAGGCCGCACGTGGAGGGCACGTCTCCACAGTTCCGGGATGTGAAACCTGTCTTCCATTGGAGGGGTGTGTTGGATATGGAGTCGAGCAAGAAGGCGGCGACCCGACTCCGTTAGCGACAAGCGCGTGTACTGGTTTATAAGGTGCGCCTCCCGGAGCTCCCGGAAAGTATTCACCACCCCAAGGGCCATAAGCCGGCTGTTTGAAGTAGTGATGGGGAGGTCAAGGGCACGTTTAACAATTTTGCGAAGGATGACTTGAAGGGCGTCCTCCTCTTGTTTCCGTAGGTGGAGATAAGGAGTCGAATAGAGAATTCGACTAGTTACGAAGGCGTTTGCCAGCCGCAAGGCATCCTTACTTCGTAACCCTCCGCGTTTGTTGGAAACCCGGCGGACCATGCGGCCCACCTGGTCCCCCACCTTACGGAGTTTGGCCAATGTAGTGTCTGGCCGCCTGTGTTTGTGGATGTAGAGTCCGAGTACCCGTATCTCATCACTTTCGCGTATGGGACCACTCTCGAGAGAAAGAGATATTTTAGTTGCGCACTTCTGTGAGGGGCGGAGGTGCACAAATTCCGATTTTTGAGGGGAACATTGAAGACCGCAGCGGCGGGCGTAGCGGTCTACTATCGTCGCCGCTGTTTGCAGGCTGGTTTCAATGTCCCCTGTGCTGCACTGTGTGGCCCACAGAGTGATGTCATCGGCGTACAGGGCGTGCTGCACGCCGGCGACACCACCCAGCTGGGCCGGCAGGTGCATCATGGCCAGATTGAAGAGCAGCGGGGAAAGTACCGCGCCTTGAGGGGTTCCCCGCGTGCCGAGTAGGTAAGGACCATGCTCTCTATCTTGAATTCGAATGTAGGAATGACGATCCATTAAAAATTGGCTTATGTGTCGGAATGTGTTGAGGCCACAGTCGGTGTGACTTAGGTTAGTGAGTATGATCTCATGTGTTACATTGTCGAATGCCCCTTTAAGATCCAAGGCGAGTACTACCCGGTCAATATGGGGGCATTCGAGGGGGTCAAGGACTTCCCAATTGAGTTGCAGGAGGACATCCTGTGCGGATCTGTGTGGGCGGAATCCGAACATGGTGCTCGCAAAGATATGTTTGTGTTCAAGATATGTAGATAACCGATCCCGCACCATCGTCTCCATTAGTTTGCCCACACATGAGGTGAGAGAGATGGGGTGGAGGTTATCTGTGTCAATTGGTTTGCCAGCTCTAGGAATAAAAGTAACCAAAGCCGTTTTCCATTCGATTGGCAGGGGGTGTCCCCGCGCCAAATCGCATTGACGTATTCCAGGAAGGACTGGTATGCCAAGTCAGGCAGGTTCATCAAAAGCTTGACGGTGACCTTATCCCGTTCTGGCGCAGTGCCCCGTTTAATTTTGGCGAGAGCCGCCCGCAGATCATGGAGCTGGAAAGGTTGATCCAGCTCCGTGTTTTCTCTGCCTGCATAAGAGTACACAGATCCACGGTGGGTTTGGGCTGCACACAGATACTGGTCCCGAAGTTTCTGTGCCAGTTGAGTCGTGTTGCCGGGAAAAGCGTGCATGGCTCGCTGCAAATGTTTTTGTGTTTCGGTTCGTGTTTGGGTTGGGTCGATTAGGGCTCGAAAGAGACGTCACGTGTTTTGGCTGGACATTTGTCGCGCGGCCGTGTTGCATCTATCTACCCAGTTGGAGTCGGCGAGTTCGGCCGCGTACTCTGCCGCTTTATGGGTAAGCTCGGCAATTCGAGCTTTAAGCTTTCTATTGTGTTTTTGGCGTCGCCAACGGCGGACGAGGCTGCGACGGGCTTCCCAGAGGTGTAGAAGGTGGTTATCCACGTCGGCGACCGCCTCTGAGAGCTGGATGTGTGTTTCATGCGAGGAAAGGTGTGCCAGCAGCTGTTGGGACCATGCTGTGTAGCCTTGCGCGGAAATGGGTGTATTATCAAGTGACTTAAAATTTTTCCTCAATTTCGTCCAATCTGGGATACGGGCTTGTATTCTGGGACGCTTGAGGGGGCGTGTGCGTAGTGTAGTGTTAACGATGCAGGGGTCGCTACCGAGGGTCTCCTCGGTGTTGAGCCAGTCTGCGTGTCGTATGTTGCGAGTGAAGGTTAAGTCCTGGCACGTATCCCGTGTCACGGAGTTTCCTAGCCGTGTTGGGTGGACAGGGTCCGTGTGGAGGGTGAGGCCCAACGTGGACGCAAGCTCCGCTAGCCTACGTCCGTGCGACTCCTCCTTGCGATACCCCCACAGCTGACTGGGAGCATTAAAGTCGCCCACAATCAGCAGGGGATCGCGGCCCGCTACCCTTAGCGCGCGGCTAAAGAGGTCCGCAAAAGTCACTCGCTTCAGTTTGGGAGCGCAGTACACGTTGAGTATATGCAACTGCGGGTCCCTGCGGCGGAGTGCTAGGATAGTCACCATTACATAGGAATACTCGAGCTTGAGGTCGAGATCCACTAAGTTGGCTGTGTAGGCTTTGTGAACGAGAAGACATGACGCGGGATCCTGTTGGAACGTCATGTAATTGGAAAGTGTGGCGCCCAGGCCTGGCTCCTGGAGGGCAACCACGGCTGGTAGGGACTGGAAGGTTTCAAGGTAGAGGCGGAAATTGGCCCGCTTAGTGCGGTTTTTAAAGCCTCTACAGTTCCATTGTGTTATGTAAGTTGATATGGACGAATTGGAGATGGCGGAACTCCTTTGATTAAGGTGTCTCGCCATGATTTAAAATTCTTGAGGGGGAGGAGGAGGGATTGGCTGCCCCAGAGCCAGCTACTTGCGCCATCAAGGGGGTGATAATGGAAGGAGCGGGGCAGCTGTCCTCATTGTCCGAATCAATAATCAGACGGTTGAATTTTGAAGGACGGGATACGTCCCTAATGGGCCCCGTCCGACGGAGGAGGGGGGGGTTGTCCAAGATGTGTTTTGATACTACCGCGGGGACGGCAGATGTCACCTTGGTCAAGATTTGGTCCATGGCGGTCTCGATCATAGATCGTAATTTAGAGGTTAAGCGCTCCTCCATCGCGGAGATGGCTGTCACGAGGGCAGGCGAGATCTCCGCGTCGCTTTCCATTGCGTCCGAGTTCTGCGGGCTCGGAGCGACGGACGCCAATTTTGATTCTAAATTTTGAATTTTGTTGAGCAAAAGCTCATTCTATGCCCGGAGCACGTCAATCTGTTTTTTTTTTGTATTCCGCGTCGAGTGCGGAGACGGTAACTGGGGAGGAGGGGGAATGGGAGGAGGAGGAGGTGATCTCAGCCCAGCTGCTCACCTGTTGTTTGCCGTGTTGAGACGCTGATGCCCGGGCGCCGGCAGCGCCATTTGTCTTGAGCGCCGGGAAGTGGCCAGCGTTCCTGCCTCTGGGCGGTGGCGGTGGGGGCGTAGTCTTGTTCCCGGGCGGTGACTTCACCGAGGATGATGATGATGACGTTTTGTTGTCGATGGCGTCAGCCCCACGCGGCGTTCCGCCACCGGCACCTGAATTGGGATAACTTGGCGGCCGGCCAGGTCGCTGTTTTCCAGGGAGCTCTGGGCGCCTAGCCTTGCGGCCGGGCACCTTGAGCTGCCTGAATTTCCCCGTGCAGTCCCGGGAGTTGGTGGCGTGGGCTTGCCCACAGACTGCACAGGACGGAGTGCACTCATGCGGTGTCTTCACCCCGTCGACGGTCGACACCGCACGGCCAAAAAGGCCACAATTTTGATCCGGGCAGGGGCATGTGTCCGCTCGGTGTCCCACAGTACCGCACCGCACGCAGGCCGGGATCGTTTTCTTATATGCACGTACAAGGGTGACTTGTGAGTTGTAATGAACGTATCGCGGCACCACCTTGCCCACGAAGGTCAGCGCCGCGACGTCTTATGTTCCAAGCTTGCGGATATCGGCAAGCTCTCCAGCACGCCACTGGATCTTGTTTTGCAGGGACTCACTGGTCTCGTGCTTGGCCACGGTGATGACGCCGCGGCACGTCACCAGTGAGCTTCAAGTGGCCGTACATAGAGAGCTGGCCTTTCGGTGTTGTTAGTTCGAAGTCCCGCAGTAACTTGTCGCGGACGTGCGGCTCTCGGGTGCCTGCCCCGATCAGGTTTTGCTCCCATGTGGGGAGCAGGCTGAGCGATGCTGCGGCCTTGGTGCCCAGGTAGGCCGCGAACGCTGCTCCCAGCTCACCATGTTGAAAGACATCCTTCAGAGCGGCGATCACCCGGGGCTTCAGGATGATAACGATGTCTTCGGGATGAAGCCGCGGAAGCGGCTTTGGTTTCCAAGCAGGTCCCTGGGGCCCACCGTGAAGCGCTGCAGCGCGCGCAGCAGCGTTGTGCCGTGTTGAGCGGCCTGGCGACGTGGCGTCCGCTTTCTTGGAGTTAGCGTTCCGCTTGCCGGAGCGGCGTTCCACTAGCTTGAATAACTTCAAGTTCTTGATGGGCGGAGAGTCCGGGCTATCAGGCGCTGGATTTGCTGGAACCTCGGACCAGGCCATGGCATCCGGGCCGTAGCCACGTTGTAGGTTTGGCGAAGCCATCTTGCCGCGGGTGGGCGACTCACTCCCGGCCGGGCGCCGGCGTAGGCGTTAGGCCTAGCGCCGCCGCCACGATACCAAAGTGAAGATCGGCCCTAAAAGGCCTAAATTTTGCCCCACCTGTGTGCGAGAGGTATGCACAGGTAGCTGTCGACTTCGGAAAGTCAAACGCGGCTGTGTTGACGGGGTTGCGGTCGAAGATCCGTGGCTCCAGCCAAAAATTGGCGGAGCCAATGCGCTGACGTCCTCTCGCGGCGGCGGCTGCGTTCGTCCCCCCCCCCCCTCCCGTGGCTGAGACGCTGCTGAATCTTATGTAAAGGGCTACTTTGATTTAGGCAGCCCCCAGACCGACGTGCTGAGAAAAAAAAAAGGTGAGCCTGCCAATCTTTCTTGGGACCAAAAGAAAGAGAAGGCATTTCAGAGTCTGAAAACGGCCCTAAGCGAGCGCCCAATACTGGCAGCGCAAGATTTCTCGAAACCCTTTATCATACAATGTGATGCCAGCGACCGCGGGTTAGGCGCTATTCTTTGCCAGGAAAGGGATGGAAGGCACACACGGCCTGTCCTTTACTTGAGCCGCAAGCTCAGCACACGGGAAGAGGCGTATAGCACGTCTGAAAAGGAATGCGCATGCCGCGTTTGGGCTATAGACAAACTACAACTGCTAGCCTAGACAACTGCTAGCCTTTATTTCCGCTGCCCCAGCTCAGGTGCTTCAGTATTGATGGCAGATGTCGGGGCTAGCAAAAATCTTTTCCTTCCTTTTTATTATTATTTTAAAAAACCAATTACTACTCGAACCCGACCGCGGCGGCTCCGTTTTTATGGAGGCAAAACGCTAAGGCGACCGTGTGCTGTGCGATGTCAGTACACGTTAAAGATCCCCAGGTGGTCGAAAATATTGCATAGCCCTCCACTACGGCACCTCTTTCTTCATTCCTTCTTTCACTCCCTCTTTTATCCCTTCCCTTGCGCCGCGGTCTGGGCGACCGCCGAGATAAGTCAGACAGTTACTGCGTCATTTTCGTTTTTGAAATCTATTTTTTTAGAAGAGCGCGTTTTTCGACATTGCTTTGTCAAGGGTGTAATATATCATCATACACCTAAGACGCGCTAACTGGCAGGCTGTTTGACTAATATTGAATAGCTAACTTGTTAACAATTACAGTTAGCCTCCTTTACTATTGATTGGCATGTAGCCCACCGTAAGTAAAATCCATATCAGGCTTCTGGAACTTCGAAAACGCGGATTCCCCAGCGCTGTGGCCCAACAAATTTTGGCAGTTTCGACGTGTAACGTGCACCGGAGAGCTTGCTCTGCCTGCAAGGTAAAATAAGGGGCGCGCAGCAATGACACCCCGGACTGGAGCGCGACAAATGTCGCCATGGAGTGCGACTGGGAAAAGGAGCGCCCTCAAAGGCACTAAAAAAAAATTAGCAGTGTCTTAGCTAGGCTATGCCAGAATGTACGTAGTGACGTTTATATTTCGCTGATTGAGCTTGTTTTTCGGAAACTCGAGTCGTGTGATCAGTCACACGATGGGCCTTCACTCCTCTGCTGTTGGTTCCCGTTGACTGACGCCTTCCATAGGCTCCATCTCGGCGGCTATGCGCCGTCTATTACGCTCGGCAGTCTGGCACCTCCGTTTGGCAAGCCGCTCCTTTCTCTGTTTGGTCGTCTTCGCTGCTCTCTTCGCCTTCTTACGCTCATTCTATGTTTCTTGAGTAGCCGACTGCCAGGCGACATCCTCAGGATCGGAAGAGTTAATCTATTGTCTATACCGTTGTTAAGCAGCGGCTGGACTCTCCTGTGCAAGCACGTCAAACGTTGTGATACAGACGCCCATTACATGTCCGCATTTTATACGGAATGCTGCGTATGCGACGGGCGGTTCGGGTGATATAGCGGCGTGCGGCGAGGTGGCGACGAAGAACGTAGCGCAGCTGTAGGGTCTCTCTGGTTACCATGGTATCGGCGCATGCGCACAACTAATAATTCGCGTGAAGTCATGCTCGGCTTTGACGGTGGAACGGGCGCGTGGCCGCGGCGACGGCGACGGCGAAGCGCACGCCGCACCTTGCTCCTCCGATTGCCACGGTAACGGAGCATGCGCACAACTGGCCTCGCCCACGCACCGCGAAATGCTCGACAGGTAGCCCAGTGTAGCTCTCGCTACAAAAATTGCCAGTGGCTTAGCTATGCCAGGATATACGTTGCGAGCGGTGCAATTCCCCCCTGGTTACGCATGCTGGTCACACTGGAACATTCAGTCAGTCTGGTCACGTGATCGGTCATGTGCCGAGCCGTCACGTCCTCGAAAGAGGGCTCACCCAGTTGGGCCAAAGCGCGATGCTGCAACCCCTCGGGGTCCTGACGTCGCCTTTTGTCTAGACGCTCTTCTCACTCCTCAGGCGTTTCCGCTGCTCTATTGGCGTTGCACCGATCGTTCTTCCTTTTCCCGACCGCCAGCTCCCAGGCCACAACCTCAGGGTCTGACGAGTTGAGCTGATCATGTTTGCGAAGCTGCTCAACGGCTGCCTTCTCCATGGCAATGGCTCTCCGCTACTGCAGCACACCTGTCCCCTTGCGCATGCGCAGTAAGGCGCACCAGCTCTCTCTCGTCACTCGTATCCTCGCACTTGCACACTACTGGCAAGGCGAGCAACGTCTGCTCCGCGGTCACGCACCTGCGTGCTCTGACGCCACTCGGCTCCTCGCGCATGCGCACAACTGGCCTTCCTGACGCACGGCGAGACTGTGGGTAGCGTAGTTTCCGCTACAAAATAATGGAAAAATTAAGTGTTCGCTTTAAGAGTAAAACACGACATCCTGTTCGCTCCTTCGTGGCCAAAGGGTAGCGTGCGCCCAACTCGTGAGGGCTCAAGTCGTGGTAGCATGTGTGACAAGGAACTTCAGGGGCGCGAGTTTATGCGACGTATAATATGCATCTTCCTTTGGATTTGTTCATATAAGGGGCTGGCGCGTACGCCGAACCCCACTACCAAAAATTACATGCTCCAGCCTCCCCTGTTTGGGGAAGTGGCGGGCTTCAGCCGACCGCAGTGCAGTGGCCAGCCTCCACCCGGGGACTCGGCCTGGATGATCACCGAAGTCCCAGCACCAGGTAAGTATGGCTGCATACGCAGCCCGCTGGGACCCGGTCAAATGCGTCCGCCCACGTTTCCCTAGTGACAACAACTGCTTACTCAAAAAATGTATTCAAATACCTGGCATGGTACTGCGGAAACAGGTCCTACGCAGGTTCTCTATGCATGTTGCGTAACTCTGAAAACTGAGGTCTTTGGAAACATGCATTTCTTCCAGTAAAGCGCATAATTAATGCGCCCTTCGTGTCTCATTCTACTTGGCTCTCGCAACGACTGTCTTGCGCGTGCTGTCCACGCACTCACGCGGCGCATCTGTCATGAATTAGCTATTACTTCTTTAACGTGCACTGACATCGCACAGCTAAGGCGCCCGTGTGCTGTGCGATGTCAGTGTAATAATAATAATTGGTTTTGGGGGGAAAGGAAATGGCGCTGTATCTGTCTCATATATCGTTGAACACCTGAACCGCGCCGTAAGGGAAGAGATAAAGGAGGGAGTGAAAGAAGAAAGGAAGAAGAGGTGCCGTAGTGGAGGGCTCCGGAATAATTTCGACCACCTGGGGATCTTTAACGTTCCCTGACATCGCACAGCTCGCGGGCAACTTTCGCGTTCGCCTCCATCGAAACGCGGCCACCACGGTCGGATTCGAACCCGAGTACTCCGGCTCAGTAAACAAGGGCCTTAACAACTGAGCCACCAAGAAAGGTCTGAAATAAGCCAAACTGAACAATCGTAAAGGCAGATGGTTTGGAATTTTTGTGAAATAAAAATAAAAGGGCACAGCCTGTGTGTATTTCACTTGCAATGAGTTTTCGGGAAAATGTTTCTTATTTGGAACATCGGCATTTAGCAGTAGCAAAATCATTGACAGGCGATACCCCTTTCTTAGAGCCTCCCACATTACGTCTGCTAGTGTGAACCCTGTCCTCTTCTGTTCATGAAATGTGTTTGCGAAGATTTGCGAATGTTATCGGGCGGTACGTTCTTTTGTATAGTCTCAAGGACACGCAACGTATGTTGTACCCGTCGCATGTCTTCAGGGCTCTCACTCCCTGACTACTGGTAGTGTCGGAGAGGCTTTTCGATAGGATGGGATAGGATAACTTTATTGAGCTCTAGCGCAAGTGCTTTTATGCGGTTGAGAAGAGTCCATCTCCGCAACGGTCGGTTGCCTCTATTCCAGGGCTCTGCTGGATGCTGCCGTCAGCTGAGCTCGCCGTATCAGACCGACCTGGTCATCACAACAGTCGCTGGAGAGCATACCCTCCCATTTCTCCCCACTTGGGTTTGGTATAATTGGAACGACGTCGACGTTTTGACATGTTATGTGATATAGTGTAGGTTTTTCATGGCACCACGGACACTTGTTTTCGTAAAGTGTGGGGTGGATTTTGCTTAGTGTGTTTAGGTTTGGATACGACCCCGTTGGTAGTTGTATCCATGTGAAAGCCTCTTCTTTGTTTAAGGATTTGTGCGGTGGTGAATAGCGCAACCTGCTGCCTTTATAGTTATTT
>JARKHS020005387.1:0-150000 GCA_030143305.2 Amblyomma americanum | reverse complement strand
GATTAAGATAAATAATTGCCTACCATGCGGAGCGCTGCCAAACAAACTGTGTATATATAATTCCGTATTACCAATTCATGCATTAAGCTACCTACAGAACTGCAAAGCGCTCGGGGTATTAAAACTTTGTGAGAAATCATAGCTTCCAGATAAGCTGCAGAAAACTTGTCGGCTGCCTGCAGAGCCGAGATTAATTATATCGGTTCGGCGTTAAGCACGAAAATTCGTGGCCTAGCGTGCTCACTCGCACGTGGTGAATGATTTTTTTTTTTGTAAATGTATACATCCGTTCTCTCACTTACATAGTTGAGGCTTCGGTCCACGGTGAATTATACGCAGTAAGCGTTGCACTCAATTCAGTAAATTTTTTGCCCAAAACTTTGCCTAACCCTGCATTGGAGGTTTGGAGCACCACAAAGCAATTAACAGCACGAATCGCTAAATGTGCTTGTAGTGGAAGCGTACGAGAGCGTTTTAATGCAGGCCAGTGTTAATGCAGGAATACATTTAACGGCTACATTTTCACTTTTTTTCGCATATTTTTTGCGCCCATCCAACCGACCATCTTCGCCGCGAGAAAGCTCGAGATTTCTTCATTTTCTCTTCAAGTTATTACAGAAAACGCTCGGCCATCTGCACGAGACTGCGTGTAAGTTTCCAGTTGATCAATAAGTACTTCGGTTTTGGCTAGTTGGTTCATAGCGAAGGTTGATTTTGATGACGGCGCAAAAGGCAGAAGGACAAGGAAGGGACAAGAAAACAACGGCACATGCCCTATTGATGCAGTTGCTGTTTCTGCTTATGTAACCAATTGTAAGATTAGTGGGCATTACATATTTCATTTGAAAACGTTTATTACATTTCAACATGCTTTACGCGTCCTCCAGTGTGTCTCGATGAAAAAAAAAGTCATTCGCATCAGAAAGTTGACGTGATTAGCATAATTTATAATAAATGCAGCATGCAATGTTACCCTGTAGTCGATTCATCAACGATGCTTACTTATATAATTCACTAGCGGTTGAGTGCATCTTTTACAATTTTTTTCAAGCTATTCCGACATTCTCCTATGGTTTACCCTTTTCCGAATAAGTCGGTGCATGTAAAAAATCTTCGCGTCAGGGAGTTGAAGTACTCTGGACATTTTTCAGTTAAGGGCGCCACAGTAAGCCCTGAGGGTACAACTGGATTAATCGAATGCAAAAAGAAACGGAGTTTAGAATTATATCGAAATTTAAAAGGCAGAGTATGAAACAATCATTCTATGATAGTTCAAGAGGCAGTGCCTAAATTTTTGAAGCTAGATCAGGGAGTATCAGAACGTGAAGCGACAAAAGGAAACTTACTTAACCAAGAAGATGACGCATGTCCAGTGTGCGCAAAATTTGTTGAATCAATTGAACATATTATGCTCGAATGTGGTGGTATTCATCCGGATGTCGATGCGGCGCAGTCACTCTCCCTGAGGTCCTATGGTTTGGAGATAACAGTGGTGGTGTGAATTAACGTGCGGTAGAAGTTAGCAAAAAGCGATTGGAATATTGGTATTTCAAAAGCAGCCAAGTATCATAAGGTTAGAAGTGAAGGATTAAAAAATTATTTAAAGGCAATGGCGAACTTATACGCGGATTTATTGGACTGTTAAAGAAACAAGAAAAGCCGGGGATAGTGGCAGCTGCCACTACACGGTTTCAAAGGGGTCGCTGCCATCCATCCATCCATCCATCCATCCATCCATCCATCCATCCTTCCGTCCGCCCGTCTGTCCATCCATCCATCCATCCATCCATCCATCCATCCATCCATCCATCCATCCATCCATCCATCCATCCATCCATCCATCCATCCATCCATCCATCCATCCATCCATCCATCCATCCATCCATCCATCCATCCATCCATCCATCCATCCATCCATCCATCTATCCGTCCGTCCGACATGAATGTTTTTTTAGTTCATCATCATCACGATCGTCACCACCCTAACTACGCCCGCTGGAGTACAAAAGCCTTTCCCATATCACACTAAATCTCCCGGTCCCGTGCCTGCCGCAGCCACATTCTCGCCAAAAACTTCCAAATCTCATTCGCCCACCTAACTTTCTGCTGCTCCCTGCGGCGCTCCCCTTCTCTCAGAACCAGATCCGTTGCCTTTGACGACCATAGGTTATCGTGCTTTCGCATTACATGTCATACACAAGCCTATTTCTCTTTGATTTCGACTAGAATGCCATTAAACCACGTTCATTACCTGACCTAATCTTCTCGCTTCTTCTCTCTTACCGTTACACTTATAATTTTGCTTTCCATTGCTCGCTTCGTTGTTCGCAATTTAAGAAATACTTGTAACACGTGCGATAAATAGCGCTTGGGCTACACTTACCCCTTGCATATTTATATATAATCCGCGTATTCGAAAGCCTGGGGAAATTCTAGTGGAGGCCTACAAATTGCTGTTTGTGAGTTACAAAATTTTCGCCGAAGTTTGATGATATCGCCTACAATACCCAGTGTTGGTTCTCAATGGCTCCTTCCCAAAGTGCAGTTTGGGAGCGCGCTCCTTCGGAGTAATACACAGTTAGCACGTACAATTCTTGAATCTTGCTCCTGTTCTCATGGCGAACTTGCTTTTCTTCAGATCGACTTTGAGAATATGCAATTGACCTCGTTCGCAAATTGTTTATGTTTTCTCTTCTAGAGCGTGCCATTTTTAGACCTACTTCATTTGGAGGCATCCACCTCAGCTACAGCAACTGCCCGAGCAACTGTCCGACTCGGCCGATGCAATCCACTCTTCCGTGAAGCGAGGCTGTCCGATAGCTCGCTGCTTTTTGCCCTGTACCTGAAGTTACTTTGATGGAGTGTCCTTCACTGTGGTAATATTCGCGACTTTCCTGTTTGGGAAACGCAGTCAAAGTGCATCAATGTATTGACGATCTAGCTTGTCGTTGCATTCACAGCCCAGCATACACAAAACTGTACTCATGATAGGTCAGCGTGGGATCGTCTCAGACGCCCAGATGAATTTCTCGAAAAGTTGCTTTCTGTGGTTTGGATCATGGGGTTCAGTACCACTCCAATAGCTGGAATGAAATGGCCGTGTGTACTCCCGGAATATCTTCGCGTTCCGCTTCACTCATTCGAGTCAAGTGTGCCTTATGGAGGGAGCGGGTTCCTGCCGCTTAACATTACACTCTAAAAAGAATAATTCCTATATGGGAATAAAAAGAGAGTGCTATCGAGTACAGCTTACTTCATTTTTACTCCTTTCTGTTCAGAGTGTATAGTAATACTTGTTTCGCATGCCCTTATAATTTTTGTTCAAGCCCAGGCCTGTAAAATTTCTCAAAAATTATGTTCAGCACGTCCTCTACTGATATAGACGTCACATCCAGCGCTTTCGTCGAATAGTTACTACATTCATATGGTCATACAATTTCGACTCGATGTGACGCAGTTCCCTTTATCAGGCCTGTTTGTGAAGATGGGCTGGCCTTAATGCATGTGTCTAGGAGGCAGCTAATTGGTCGTTTTCTATTGCGATAGCATTACAAGTCTCATCGGGAAAAAATACGTCGTTGGTCATAAAATTCGTCCATTGGCTGGATGGAAGCGGTCTCACCAGATAAGATTATTCGCAGTGGCTGGAGGAAAGCGGCGGCACAATGCCAGAAGTGATGTCACTTACGTTAAAAAAAAATCAACAGACTCTCATGCTATCTCATCGCCAACATAATGTAATAATGTGCCCTTCTGTGTGCCCTTCTTAATTACCATTTTTCGAGATTTTCTCCTCTGGTTATTAGATCATTCTTGGAGAGAAACTTCGTGACTGCTTCCAAAACTAATATTTTACCAACCGCCCTTTAACACTAGGATACGTGCAGGAAAATTATGCCACACTGGGTATGTTGAGAGTTCGGTTTTGTAGCCAGTATTTATATTCTGTTTCGCGCAAGGCTATACAAGTAATTGATATCGACGCTCCTCCACTGTATTACCCTGAACAATTATGGTCTCAAGGGGCATGATATGTTAACGCGAACCCGTAAAATGCCAGTTTCTCCTTGCAGAAAAACGTCTTTCTGTGAACTACACAGCGAAGCTCTACATGCCAACAAGTGGCTTTATAGGAAAAATATTTTTGTGTCCTCTCTGAACTTCCGCGTGTGTGTTGTAACGGAAATCATCGAACACTGCTTCATTAAGCAGTGTAAGACCCTCTTTTAACTTCCCACACTGTGTGATACCTTGTGGCTACTTGCCATGATTAGGAGCCCTATGGCATAATTTTGCTAATCGAACTTCACAACCTTTGGAGAACGTCCGTGTTTAACGGCCAAACCGAACCTGTCATTTCCCCCCGAACACATTTGAGCCGAATGATGTTCCAGGTGAATGACATCTCTGAGGAAAGTGACTTTCCACCAGATTGGCTTCCATTGTTGATGTGTTGTCTTTCGTGGCCGACCTTTTAGCTGCGTTAGTTAATTGTAGTTGTGCTTTCAGTTAGGCTAGTACAGCAAGCCACTAGCTTATTGCTTTACAAATAATCTGTGTATATAGCACCTTCGCTGTCGACACAAGTACTTAACGGTAAATAAAAAAAATGCCATATAAACAGAGAGCAAACGAGCGGTGGCCTAGTGCATAGAGCACAAGATTCATAACTGACGATGCTACAGTACGATTCTGCGGAATTTTTTCATTCTTCTTAAAGCTGCTACTCTCTTTGAATGAGTGGTTCCACCCCTACGTTCCTCGCTTGGGACGAACATTTGCGGTCTAAGAGAAGATTTGTAGGAGACTAACGGTTAACTCATATATAATCAGTCTCGAAAAAAAAATAACGGCTGCGCCAGCGCTGTTCAACCCCAAAAGGACCAATCTTTCGGCCTATAGGACGAAAAATTGCTCACGATGTAGCGCTTACTCCACCAAGTCATGTTGTATAAAGTTATTGATGAGCTCGCTTAAACGAAGCTGCCGTCTTTTTGTGATCAATGCGTCATTTTCGTTGTCACGCAAAGGCCCGAGCGCTTTTCAGCGCTAAATCAGCCATGTTACTGGTCCAGTACAAAACGCACCTTTTGGTCCTACTGACCACCTGTACCTGATACCAATGCCTATTCCCGACACCAAAAACGCACTCGTTTATTGCTCTATAACGCGTTCTATTTTCAGAGATGCTTGCACATTGTGTTACACGCCAGCAAACGATATAACAGATGTGACCAAATAACAATTACTACAGCAACACAGCAAAGCCAGATGCGTACGCTCTACTTGAAACTTCAATCAACGAACAGAAGCATGTTTTTCCTCGAATATTGGTTTCCCTTCCATTTCTCACATTTCCAAGAGCAGATACTCATTATCCATATTATTTCTCGATGTTTGCTCGCCGCTCTGAAAGATCAAGAGCGAATTCGTGTTTCGTACGCTCCTTTCAAAAGAACGACCACAGATTGGGTGTACCTTAATCACATATCACAGAAATACCCTTTTAGGGCCATCCGTCGCAAGTTTCAAAGAACGGAGAACTGAAGCTCTGTCTTTCTTGTATCAGATCACATTGAAGCTCTTCGGCTTTTGATGTTCGGGCCGCGGCATTTGGCGGCACCGCAGGATTCGTTTGGATTACACGTCAGCAGTGCGCTTTTCATTACAGTACCTGCCAGACGGGCATTCCCTACTGCCACTTAGAATTTGGGAGCAAATCATTATCCAGGAAAGAAACATGGCCTCTGGGAACATGGGTTCATAGTGGTTAGGTTTTATCTGGGGACGGTCAGACGTAAATGTCCGGATTAATTAGGAAAAAAGCGTACATATATTGTGGATGTAAGGATACCCATGAACATACAATTAATATTGATTTCTGCTGGGGCAAGCGTGGACGCGTTTAGGAGAAGGAGACTAGCTTCGTTTACTTTTCTGTGCTCGTGTAAGCCGCGTGTCGTTCCTACTTTTAACATGGGGACTCCAGATATAGCAGTAATATTGACAGAGTGAGAGAGAGAGAGAGAGAGAGAGAGAGAATGAAGGAAACGCAGGGACGTTAACCAGATGAGAGTCTCCGGTTTGCTACCCTACACTGGGGATGGGGGATAGGGGTTAGAAAGATGGCAGAGAGGAAAACGCAAAAAAAAAGGAACGTGCACACATGGACACACACACACACAAGGCGTTCCGGTTGAAGTCTTTCACACAGGCCGGTAGATTGTAAGAAGCGCAAAAGCGCTTGCACGGCCTTCTTCTGCGACGGTAGGTCTTTTCGATGTTGTAGAATTCTTTGTTGTAGAATTGACAGGGTGCATTCCGCATGTTCGCTTAGCGCTGATATAAAGCACACGCCACCTCAAAAAGAGGATGTGAAAGTGACAGCTATATGGAGCTGTGGTCAAGACGTTCTTCGAAGACGTTCGAGGCAAGGCAGAAAAAGACGAGGAATTGGCTAAGTAATGGGCGGCCGGTCGCGTTTTCCTTTTCCCCTGTGCCGTTGCACCTTTTTTCTTGTTTGGATAACGCACGCGGTGAGTTTGTAAATCTGAGGTAATGTCTACGCAGTCTCCCGTCCAGGGGAGCTCCCCTGGTCGGCTTCCCTATCACCTCATGAGATGCCTCTGGAAGCTTTTCAACTCTCCGGCGTCCGCAGCATTCCTGAGGCACTGGTGCCAAAAGATGGTTGTGCTACCAAAATTAACAATCCAGGGCCTCTTCGAGCTGCTCTCCAGGTTGCCACTTCCCTTTATGAGCCAATCACTGAGGTAAGGCAGTTTGGACGTGGCGGGATTCTGTGCCGTTTCGGTAAACAGCTTCATTCCGTCTCATCTTGCCTGTACAAAAGGCTTGGTTTGCGGCGTGGGCTCTTGCTTGTCTCAAGTTGAGACCCTCGACCTTCTTTCTGCAGCGGGTGTTGTTGCCGTGTATCACTGTAGCCGGGAGGCGAACAATGAGCGGGTGCCAACGCAAACGGTTCAGAGATAAAAGCATGGCGTCTAATCTTCCGTGTAGATTCTCTTCCGTCTAAGCCACTGCAGTGCAGCAATTGCTGGCGATATGACCATAGTGCTCGTGGCTTCCAGTCCACCTTGCGGAGTTGCAAATGCGGCAATGACGAACCATCAAATTTATGCTCTGATAAAAACGAGAAGTGTTGCCTTTGTGAGGGATCTCACGCTGCAAATTATATGGATGGTCCTTCTCGGGATCATGAATTGCAAATTCTAGACTACCGACCGCAAACGCTGTTCGCGGCGCGAGACAATATCAGAAATTAAAGAGAGAGCTCACGGCTATGCGGGTGTGTCAGCCCGTTCAGGAGTGACACTAGATTCGTCTATCCCTCAGGCAATAGTGACTGCTGTGGAAGCCTCTATGGCGAAGATGGCTGACAGGATAGCATCCAATGTCACAGAGTCCATATGTAATGCTCCGGCAACGCAGATTACCCAGGCCATGCAAATTGGAATGACTTCTGCCATGTCAGCCATGCCTTTGTCAATGATCCAACATTCCTTGCCTGAGCAGTCTCAGCCCCAGGAACAAGTTGCTGCTGTTTCTCCACTTCCTGGGTCCACTAATTCAGATAGTGTTCAAATTATTCATAATTCAGAGATGGTGGATGCGGATACGCGAATCCTCAGATGCAGTGGATCCCCCATGTCTAACCCTTCTTCTCCACATCCTCAGCCGAAATCAAAGAAGCAACCGATTGGCTCTAAGCCAAAAATAACTATTTTAGGGCAGGCAGTTGCTGCTGCCCGGATTTCTCAACCAAAGGGGTGTTAAGAGTTCTCCAGTGGAACTGTCGGTCACTTTTTTACAGCTTCAACAGACTCAACATAATCCAGAAATAATTATTTTACAAGACTCTGGGCTTTCATCTGAGAAACACTTCCATTTGCAAAATTATTCATTCCGACAAGGTCGACAGTCAAGAGGAGGAGGCTTGCTCGTAGTAGTTCCGTCTAAATTTTGTCACAGGGCTAAGATTACTTTTCAGTCCTGTACTAGAGACTGTGAGTTATTGGCTTTAGACTTTGAAATTCCAGGGTGCTATCCTTTTTCATTCCTAAATGTTTATTTTCTTTGCGGTGTGCAGGATAGCAGGCTGCCAGGTCTCCTGCTCCTTAATTGTCAGAAGTCAGTTATCTTGGCCGGCGACTTCTCATCATGTGTTGTGGGGCTTTAAGACAGATTTCAGAGGTAAACGCCTTTGGGATTGGGGTTCTGATAACAACCTTTCGTGTATGAATTCGGGTTCGGCCATATTTCTCCAAGCACAAATTCGATCTGCGTTAGATTTAACTTTCACCAGCTCTTGTGTTCCTGTACTCAATTGGTCGCCTGTGGATTGTGGAACATCTAGCGATCACATACCAATCGGTTTTTATGTTAATTGCCGCGTAATTCCGGCGTTCTCTCAGTTGAGGTCATATATAAACTATGACCAGTTTCTGTCCACTCTGCGCTCCACTCTTGCTTCAGCGGTAAATTCTGCTGAAGAACATTCAGCAAAAGGCATATGCTTGGCTATTGAGGAATGCCGAATGAAGTCCGATTTTTTGGTACGTACATCAAGAGGGAACACTTCAGCTAGATGGTGGAATGCAGATTGCTCGCGGGATTTCAGACACAGAAAAGCTGCATGGAAGACGCTCCTACACAATCAGTGCCCGAAAAATTGGCATGATTATAAGTTCATTGCTGCAACGTTTAAACTCACAATCTCACAAGCGAAAGAAAATTATGAATCCGAGTATATCAATTTCCTAACAATATCAGAAAACCGTCGCGCAATTTTCGGATTCTTAAGATCGCGGAAAAAGATTCCGGTTTCAAAAAATTCACACTCATGTGTTTTGACCCCGCAGGAAGCACTAGAAACAATTGAGACAATTCCCAAGAAATTAGAGCAGCGTTTCTCGTCTGTACTTCGTTTGCGCTCTGCGTTTGTGGCGTCAGTAGACAAGAATTCAGCATATCCCCCAAATTACCCTTCCCGAGCTTTCCCCGATAGTGTTGAGGTTACCAACTGCTGCTTTTGGCTCTGATAGAGTAACACCAAAAATGTTAAGGATCCTCTTTGAGGAGTCCCCTCCAGCCTTATTGCAGCTGATTAATTTTTCAATCAAACATGCATGGATTCCTCCTGAGTGGAAAATCGCCAAAGTCATCCCTTTACCTAAAAACAATAGTGGAGGCTATTGTTGAGATTCAGGTAGCAGCATCCCACCGCTGCCACCAGTTGCTGGGATTCAGGTAGCGTGACTGGGCCGGAGAAGAGAAGAGGACGATCGGAGGAAGAAAACTTGGAAAACTTTATACAAAGACTATTTACATATTGTACAAGTAAGGGCAACTGAGAGTGCCTGTCAGTAAAGGGAGCTTCTTAGCAGTCGGAAGTCTCTCCCAGCAAAGGGTATCTCTCAAGAAGGGGACTCTCCTCCGGTACCAAACCAGCAGCTCCTTAAATACTCTTCCAATTCCCCAGATCCCTATCTGGGGTATACAGTTCGAAGGATGATGTCCAATCACACGATGGCATTGATGGTACCACCCACGGCAGGGCGGTCCCAATGTTCTGTCGCAGCTCGGTCGAGGGAAAGGGAACAGGACCCGGTCACGTTGTCCACGCGGCCTCCAGGTGGGTGCGCACGTGTGTCCGGACCGCACCCATGTGGACCCGGAAGGCGCCTGCGTGAAACAGGAATGCAGGCTGTCTCCCAGCAGGGGTTGAAAGATCTTGTACTGATGACCGGAACGCGGAACCTCACTCGAAGGCGCGGCACTCGGGCAATTGTTCAACTCCAGAGTGACTGAAGAGGGCAACACTGATCTTGTACTTCGTCGTCTGAGGACCGGAATGAACACATGGGGACACTATTATCGTCGCTGCTTCCGGCATTCGAGCCACGTCTCCCCCAGAGGGCTCACCCTCCCTCGCGGTGGTCCTCAGGAAATCATCCCCATGTCCAAATTCGCCGAACTCAACAGCAGGAAGGATGCGCGAGCACAACAGCAGCCCCGCCGCCAGATATTGCGCCCGGAAGATGAACTGCTCGCACGTAGCTTGGGCTGACTGGGCGTGTCAGGAGCCAGATGATCTCTGGGAGTCTTCGGATGGCCTTCAGTGCCGAAGCTCGGCATCGCTTCCCCTCGTCAGATGGCCGTTTTGCGAAATTTTCTGCAATGCTAGCCAAAAGGGATCACAGACGCCAAACCACACCCGACAAAAGCAAGTGCCCTCAGATCACCTTCATCCCTCCAGACAAAAACTAGGGGCCAAAACTGCACTTAGCAAAAAATTTCAACTAAAACTTGAAGAGATCAAATGTTTTGCCTGAATAAACACATGGTGTCTCCCGACAAGGAGTTTAGACAGGGCACCTGTCCAAGGCGTGTGCTTTCGCTCGAGGCGCACTTGGCAGGGAAAAAAATTCTCTAAATGAAATCAGGTTGGTGCTTAGAGGGCACGCGGTAGGGGAATAGGTGACTGTATTTGGCCGACATGGCGTTCAATTTTGCCCGCCCCAATACCTCAGAGTCAAGGCACGTTACACCACTCTCTTTTACTTATCCTTGGCCGAAATAAGGAAAACGTACTCCTAGGTTTATTACCCGATTATGAATCACATACTGCAAAGAAAGTGGAAGATATACGCTCTCCATTAGGAAGAGAATAAGAAATAAATTTCCAAAACTAAAATTTTGGGGGACATCCGCTTTTGGTAAAATATTTACCAGCTAAAAGGCCCGGCTTAGCCCGTCGGCATTTGTGTGGAGTTTGCCTTTCTTGTAGCGAACCTCGAAGCTGTGGTGCTGGAATGCCAGGCTCCACCTCAGTAGACGACCATATTTGGGCGACATATTGTGCAGCCAAGTCAAAGGGCAATGGTCCATTTCTACTGTGAAACGGGACCCGGAGACGTAGCATGCCACATTGTCTATAGCCCAAACGAGGCGTGTGCATTCTTTTTCAGACGTGCTCTACGCCTCTTCCCGCGTGCTGAGCTTGCGACTCAAGTAAAAGACAAGCCGTGTGTGCCTGCCATCTCTTTCCTGGCAAAGAATAGCGAATAACTCGCGGTCGCTGGCATCACATTGTATGATAAAGGGTTTCGAGAAATCTGGCGCGGCCAGTATTGGGCGCCCGCTTAGGACCGTTTTCAGACGCTGAAATGCCTTCTCTTTCTTTTGGTCCCAAGAAAGATTGGTAGGCTAACTTTTTTTCAGCGCGTCTGTCAGGGGGCTGGCTAAATCAGAGCATCCCTTTACGTAATGCTGATAATAGCCAGCGAGGCTACGAAAAGCCCTGAGTTCCGATTTTGTGGTTTTGCGACGGTACTCCACCACGGCAGCCACTTTAAGTTCTGCAGGTCTGAGTTAGCCTCGTCCAACCACGTGCCCAAGATAGTTCACTTCGGCGCACCCCAGGTTGCATTTTCTCACCCTTACCGTTACACCAGCCTCAAGCAGTCAGCTCAACATAACACGCAGGTGTTCAATGTGCTCCTCCCAGTTTTGAGAGAACACAGCCACGTCGTCAAGGTAGGGGAGAGCGAAATCTGCAAGTCCCCACAGCACTTGGTCCATTAACTTTGAAAAACAGTACGGGGCATTTTCAAGCCGAAGCTCAACATTACACGGCGAAACGTGCCCGCGGGGGACACGAACGCTGCGTACCTGCTGGCGCGCTCAGTGAGTGGCACCTGCCAGTAACCACGAACTAAATCCAGTGTGGATATATATTCTGATTTAGCGACTGTTTCAACCCTCTTCTAGATTTTCGGAATGGGGTAGGACTTGTCCACTGTGATTGAATTCAGTCTCCGGTAGTCCACGCAAGGTCTCGTATCTTTGCCTGGAACCACTACAATAATGATTGGTGACGTATAGTCGCTTTCCTGGGGCACTATGACGCCAATTTCGCACATACGGCGGATCTCTGTCTCAATGATTTCTTTTTGTCTTGGAGAGACACGGTACGGTTTGCTCCTGATCGGCTGTTCGCTGTACAGCGGAATGCCGTGTTCGACGAGGGTTGTTTTTCCTGGCTTGTTTGAAAGCACCGACTCAAAGTCGCGGACGACGTTTTTCATGTCTCCTCATTGACTTTCCGTCAAACGTGGCTCTCTGTCGATTGAATTTAGCAGCTCATTCGCTGCCTGCTCGTCCTCATGTGGGACATAAGGTATGTCTGAGATCTCTTCCTCCGACATGTTCGGCGCCATGTTAACCATGGCCTGATGCTGTACATAAGGCTTCATCAAATTACTGTGGATTATCCGATTGTGTTTGTTCTTAAATTTTACCTCATAGTTGGTGTCCGAAAGCTTGGACACCGCCTTAGCTGGCCCTTCCCATTTTCCCTCAAGCTTGTTGCTATTTGACGGACGCAGCAACATTACCTAGTCGCCCGATTTTAAGGTGCGCTTGCGTGAAGACTTGTCGTAGAATACTTTAGACAGTGACTGCGCTGCTATGACATTTGCTACCACGAGGTCTCTGGTTTTCGCAAGTCTTTCCACCAGCTTTAGAACGTATTCCACTACACAGGGATCCTCTCCGTAACCCTCCCATGACTACCTCAGCATGCGCAACGGGGTCCTCAAGTCACGTCCGTAGACTAGTTCAGCGGGGCTAAATCCTGTGCTTTCGTGGGGGACTGATCTCATTGCAAAGAGTGCTGCTGGAATGCAGCCTTCCCAGTCTCCCTTATGCTCAAAACACAGATACCTAAGTATATACCTAAGCGGATACCTAAGTATCCGCTTTAGGACTGAGTGCATACGCTCGACTGTATTTGACTGAGGGTGGTGAATGGAACTCCGGATTATTTTAATACCACAACGTTCAAAGAACGTTGTTGTCAAGCAGCTTGTGAACACGCTCCCGTTATCGCTTTGTATCTCTGCAGGGAACCCCATGCGAGAGAAAATTGACAAAATGGCGTCAACAACACATGCCGAACTTAGCTCCTTCAAGGGAATGGCCTCGGGAAATTTGGTTGCCACGCACAGTGAGGTCAAAATGTAGCGACAACCAGAGTTGGACGCTGGCAGTGGGCCGACAGTATCTATTAGAAGACACCGAAAGGGTTCTGTAATGATGGCAACTAGTGTCATGGGCGCTTTCTATTTATCCGTCGACTTGCCGACCCGCTGGCAGGTGTCGCAAGATCTAACAAGCTGTTCCACATATTTTAAGCAGCGAGGCCAGTAATATTCGAGAGCTAATCTAGCTTTTGTTTTCTTTATGCCCAGGTGGCCCGCCCATGCATTTCCGTGTGCGAGCTCTAGAAGCTGCCGCCGGTACTTCTCTGGCTCTAGGAGTTGCTCATATGCGCGTACCTTTGAGTCGCAGTATTTCCGGTACTGAAGGCCTGATTTTCCATGGAAGTTGATGTTCTTTCTGGAGGCTCCCTCTCTCACCTTATTGCTAGGAGCTCCTAACGATGGGTCGCATGCTTGCTCTGCAATGAGTGCTTTCCTATCAACCTTAGTCAACTCCTCCCAACAGGTTGAAGCAGGTGTTAATGTCGAATCCTTCGCGTTGGTTCCTGTTGCCCCATTCTCTACGGAATCGGCAGTTCCTTGGATTTCATGAGCTACTGCTGGTTCGGGGACACCTTCATGGCCATGCTCATGCGGTTTAGACGGATCAGTTTTCCTGCAAGAATCCCCGGGCTGGTCGGGAGGATGGTTCTGTGCCTGCTCATTTATCGGAGCGCAGTCGAGTTTATTTGCGAGCTCTCGCGCTCGAGAACGGGTTAGCGCAATGAAAACCAAGCCAGAGGTGAAAGAGAGACCTTCCTCTTTCAGCAGCTGCTCGGATTTGTTCAAAAACAGGTAGGGTAAGTGTGTCGGCAAGTTTGCGCTAACTGCCGCTTCTGTGTCTAGCCTGCCAAAAGTCCCCTCTAGAGTCACCTTCGCTATAGGCAAGCATGCACTCTGTTCTTCGGCGACCTGCTTAATCCAGGCGCATTCGCCGGTGTAGTCTGTGTAGGAAGCACAGGACGGGTGAGCAACATCCATGGTAGCCGCTGAATGTAGCAGTGTCCTGAATTTCTTGCCATTTATAACCATGTCCCGCATGTACGGCTCCAGCAATTTAAGGTTTTCCTCCGAATCTCGCATGCACGCGAACGCCATCTTTTGCTGTTTCCAGTTCAATGAGATGTGACCCTCCTTGTTGCAATTATAGCAGATAATGGACTTTCGCGCTTCAAACACGCGAGCTCCAGGTGCCTGCTGTTTCGGCGAATCGGTAGATTTGGGTGACTCAATCATTTTTTCGCTACCTCCTTCTTTTGATCGTGCATCCTCCGCTCGGTGATCCCGGCGTGCTGGTGGCACCCTTCGGTCGGGGATTCTCTTTAAATAGGTTTCTTCCTTTCCTAACCTGTTCTCGAACCCTGCCTTGCTTTGGAGGTTTCGGCGAACGTAATACTCGTCTGCGAGCTGCGCCGCTTTGTCTAGGTCTATATCTGCTAGCCTATCTTGCAGCCATATCCTCAGATCTTCTGGAATCGCGCTATAGTACTGCTCTAGTGCGATGCACTCTAGTACCTTGTCATGACTTCCGTGCACCTCAGCGGTCTTAAGCCACTCGTTTAAGTTGACTTTAAGCCGGTACGCGAAGTCAGTATGCGACTCTCCGCCTTTCTTTGCCTTCCTGAATCGCTGCCTAATTGCTTCAGCAGAAAGCCGGTACTTTCTAAGCAGTGCGCTCTTTACCTTCTCGTAGTCATCACACTCTTCGCGTGAGAGGCGAGCCACCACTTCGGCCGCCTCGCACGGAAGGAGAGGAAGTAACTTCTCCGACCAAGCGCTCTTGTAAATGTGCACCTTCCCGCATGCATGTTCGAAATTGACCAAAAATAGTGCAATATCCCCTCCCACGCGGTTTGATGGGACGAGATCCTGCAATCTCTGCCTCCCTTGCTCCTCTACCGAAGCTACAGGGCTAAGACGCGCGATATTCCCTCCGTTCGACGCGATTTCGAGCTCCTTCATTTTTCGAGCATGTTCTCTCGCTTTTTCCTCTGCCTCACGGACCTCCCGTCTGTGTTGAGCCAACCGAAGCTCTTCTTTTTCTTTCTGCTCGAACGACACCCGTCTTTCTTGAGCCAACCGAAGCTCTTCTTTTTCTTTCTTGCGTCCAACAATAGTTCTTCTTCTTCTTCTCCTCCTCAAGTAATATGGCACATACCCACGTGGGGGGAACCAAAGCCTCGTCGACCTCCTCAGTAGTCACCTCCTCCTGCCGCATAACCTCGAGAATTTCTTTTTTTCTTTTCGCAGAACGTAGCGAAATCCCCAGCTCCTGGCAAATTTCGAGCAGCTCCTGCACTTTTTTAACTTCTCGATTGTGAGTTGCACTATGCGTTAGCAAGCCCACTGAAACAAAATTCCTAGCTTTAAGTGAACAGAACAGTTTCCCTAAATCAATTTCCCAGACAACAGGAATCCGCACCTAGCATCTGCCTGTGCAAGTACGGTCTGGCGAAATGAACGGAAAACATTGCGCACTCACCTTTCCAAGGTATAGCTGACGCCCGTCAGTCCCGCAGCTGCCGAGGTCCGCTGGAGCCGGTAACTTTCCGAGGACGTCCCACAGCTGCCATCCAGTTGTTGGGATTCAGGTAGCGTGACTGGGCCGGAGAAGAGACGAGGACGATTGGAGGAAGAAAACTTGAAAAACTTTATACAAAGACTTTTTACATAATGTACAAGTAAGGGCAACTGAGAGTGCCTCTCAGTAAATGGAGAGTGCCTCTCAGTAAAGGGAGCTTCTTAGCTGTCGGGAGTCTCTCCCAGCAAAGGGTATCTCTCAAGAGGGGGGCTCTGTTCTGGTACCAAACCAGCAGCTCCTTAAATACTCTTCGTATTCCCCAGATCCCTAGCTGGGGAATACAGTTCGAAGAATGATGTCCAATCACACGGTGGCATTGATGGTACCACCTACGGCATGGCGGTCCTGATGTTCTCTCGCAGCTCGGTCGAGGGAAAGGGAACAGGACCCGGTCACGTTGTCGTCCACGCGGCCTCCAGGTGGGTGCGCACGTGTGTTCGGACTGCGCCCATGTGGACACGGAAGGCGCCTGCGTGACACAGGAATGCAGGCCGTCTCCCAGCAGGGGTTGAAAGATCTTGTACTGATTACTGGAACACGGAACCTCTGTCGAAGGCGCGGCACTCGGGAAATTGTTCAACCCCAGCGTGACTGAAGAAGGCAACACTAATCGTGTACTTCGTCGTCTGAGGACCGGAACGAACACGTGGGGACGCTATTATCGTCGCTGCTTCCGGAATTCTAGCCACGTCTCCCCCAGAGGGCTCACCCACCCTCGCGGTGGTCCTCAAACGTGGTTAATTTAATTGAAAGGGTCATACTCTTACGTATTTCGGAATTTGCGGACTACAATAATATCTCTAGTCCCTGTCAAATTGGTTTTCGTCCAAAATAATCCATATTGAATGCTCACACTGACCTTGAGAGTCCTATTCTTCTGGCGCGGCACCAAAAAATGCATGCTGCGTTGGTGACATTAAATTAAGCCAAAGCGTATGACAGCGTAGAACACTACATATTATTGCAACGATTACATACTCTGCAGTTTTGCGAATTACTTGCGTGGATATCTGCGTTCCTCGAAAACATACAGTTTGTTTGTGTACAAAATGGTGTCAATTCTGGAAGATATAAACAATCCAGAGGTGTTCCACAAGAGGCAGTCCTGTCGCCTCTGCTTTTTAATAGTCTAATGTATTTTAATGAGCCCTATTCCAAGCCATCAACACATTCGCACGTACGTCTATGCGGACGGCATTCCATTTTTCACTGCTGCAGCTGACATTCAATCTCTCTATGTGCGCCTGCAATCGTACCTGAATTTGCTTGAAAGTTGGTTGTGTGAATTACGTCTCACCTTAAATGTAATCAAGTGCACTGTACTTGTTTTTCAAATGAAAGATCCTGTTAATCTGTCTGTCATTTACCACCGACAAAATTTTCCTCAAGTAAAGTCATTAAAATATCTTGGTGTCAATTATGATGACAGCCTCACATGGCGCTGTCACACTGACAATGTTGCATCGAAAGGGGCTCGTGCTGCGGGCGTGTTGCGCAGATTAAGTAATCCCCGGTGAGAATGTGGAGAGATGCACTTTTGCTGATTTATGTTTTGTGTGTCCGACCAATTTTAGAATTTGGGTCTGTGCTATTTTCTGGTACATTTGCTTACAAAATTCGCCCTCTTGTTCTTTAGGATAGGGAAGCGCTTCGGTTGTGCCTTGGCCTCCCCGAATTTGTTGCCAATAACGTGCTTTACCCAAGCAGCACACGTAATTGGCCCAACATTGGAACTGTATTGGCAAAGCTGGCCCTACAAAGGACCAGGATGGGACCAACCTGTTGCAATATTGGGCCGATGACCTGTGCTGCTTGGGTATCTTGAATCCCGTATTCTTCCTTTATTATCTAGATTTCAATTCTTAACCGTGCATACGTACCTAAGGATATAAGAATCAGATTTATACCGCTGCTTGTCTGTTTTTTGTAGCCAGCTGATTTCCTTTCTTGAAGTCAACTGGCCTAGATGTCCTACCCCGAACGTAGTTATGGTATAAAATTTGCTTTATCCTTCAAATATTCCTTTTTTATAACATCCTTCCCACAAAAACAAGTTGGTCGTCTGTAAGGATTGTCTATGATGACATTTTCTCGAAAAAAATTAAGCATTTACCGTCTCGCATTTTAAATGGATTATTAGAAGATCATTTACAAAGCCTACCTATTAGCTTAACGATAGCTACTGACGCCTCCCAATGTGATGGAAAGGCAGGGACAGGAATATATTTCTCGCTTCTAGATTTGTCTTTTTCTGTGCGGCTTCCCGACTACACCCCAATTTTCCAAGCGGAATTTCTGGCGTGGTGCTTGCTCTTCGCCAAGTAGAGCCAGCTTTCTCTTCAGTGGCTATCATTACAGACTCTCTTTTTGTGTTCGTCCCTTGCTTCGGCTGTGGATTAGCCAATCTTGAACAGCTTCTATCTATTACTCCCTCCGCATTTGAGCCTTGTTCACATGATATGGCTGCCAGGTCATAGCGGTGTGACAGCCAATGGAGGTACAGACCGTGTGGCAAAGGCGTTCCTCAATGGCCCCGTGCTACCTATCGTTCCGGCTACAGCATACATAACAGCAGCGAGGTTTCGAAGACAGAATTTGTTAAGAATGACAACTGGATCTCTTTTAAGATCTGATCATTACCTGCACGTGAAATATTCGTGGAGCAGGCAATCATGCCATTCACGGCAGGTTGAGGTATCTCTATCAAGGCTCCGGTGCCGTATCCCAGCCTTAAATTTTTATTTGCACAGGTCTGGTTTGGCGCTTAATCCCGTCTGCGTATTCTGTGGTGAGCACGAAACCATAGACCATTTTTTGTTTTTTTTGTCGCCGCTACACCATCATGAGAAGGCGGTTTTTAGAGAAGCTACTACAACGGCTTGGCCTTTGTTTGAGCAGCCAAGTCATATTGTCGTTTCAATCCTTTATAATTGGGTACAGCCACAAGTCTGTTTTTACCGCCGTCCAAAATTTTTCCAATGGAATCAAATAGGATACCTTGGTAATTTTTTCGTTTCTGAATAATATTTTTATTCCTACAATTATCATTATCATTTAACCTCTCGGCTATAAACATCAATTGATCTCCTGCGTGCGTTATGCATTTCCCGTTTCATGTCGCTGTTCCTTTTTTTTAGTTCTTCCTTCCTCAGCATTCATTTTATTTTAGTCCAGGAAACCTTTATCTGAAAAACTCTTTGTGCCCCCCAATTCAAGGCCAATCCCCCTATGTGGGCATGTGCCATTGTAGGACGGTAACAACCACAACAACGTTCGTCGAAGCCCATCGCTGCTGCTTGTGATCTGTGATCTCCCTCACTCACGCGTGACATCTTGGTCGAGGTACTTGGTAGCACACCCCATGCACCGGGCCCCTCCAGGAATCCGGGACTCCAGTGCGCCTGAATCCTTTAAAGTGGAGGTTACGCCCACCCACCAAGGTAGCCGGCAGCTGAAAGGACTGCAGCCAGAGTTTGGGCCTCTGGAGTCTCGTTCGACCGTGAGAACACTGACCTGCGATCCAGCGCGACCATCAGTGTCCACACAAACCCCAGTAAACATGCCGGATGCCATCCCTTCGCCGTCCGTCGTTTTGCAGCAGCCATGCAAGCCACCCACCTTTCCAGGTGAGGACCCGGAGGACTGGCTACAGGTGGGCTAACGACTCGAAGCTGCAGCACGTGTTTTTTTGTCGCTGGAGGGTGCAGCTCGTACTTGGTTTGCGAACCGAGAGGTCCCAATAACAACGTGTGGATCTTTAAAGTCTCAGCTTTTGCAATTTTGCAGGCTTTTACCACCGTCCTCCGTAAAGAAAGTTCGGAGCTACTCCTTCAGGCGCGAGTCCAACTCCCAAACGAGACCGTCCTCGTTTACTCCTAGGATATGGCGAAGCTCTTCCACCGGGCTGATCCCAACATGTCCGAAGAGAAGAAGCTGCGTTATCTTATGAGGGACATCATGGAGCAGATCTTCGCTGGGTTTGTTCGAAGCCCGCCCAGAACAGTCGCCGAACTTGTTTCCGAAGTCACTACGATGGAGAAGATGCTCGACATGCGATGCAGACAGTCCGAGCGTCCGCTGTCGCTGATGGCTACCAGCGGTGTCGATGCTTCTAGCCACGCCAAAACGTCCTTCGGTAGACCATCCGAACCGTCGTACGAGAAGAGCTTCAAAAGCTCTCTCCAGCACCGCAGTCGCCGCAGATTTCTTCCGTTTCGGACATTATTCGTGAAGAGGTCCAACAGGCGCTTACGCCGCCAGACCTTTTTCAGACTAACGCCCCAGATCATGACATACGCCGCAGCCGTTCGCCTTCCACCGCCGCCTCCAAATCGCCCCGATACACATGTCCACATTCGCCGCCAACGACTCCTTCCTCCCCCTTCTCAGGTCCCCCCTCGGAAGAGTGACATCTGGCATACTGCCGATCACCGCCCTCTGTGCTATCACTACGGCGGGCCCGGTCACGTCTACCGCAACTCGAAAGCGTCGAAAGCGAACAAATTAAGCTTTTCGACCGCTTCCTTGCTGTCGCCAGAAGGTTCGTTTGCCTCTAAAATGGAGAAATCGAAGTGCTGCTTACGAAATTTGGAGGTGAGCACCAACATCTCAGCTTTGGGACCACTACGGCCCACGTTCATGGTATCGCCGACATTCGATGAGCGGCCAGCCTTGCCATAGTGTCGTCAACAGAAGTTCACACCTGTGTTCCCGACCTCCAGTACGGCATTAACTCCGCGCTTTCGCCGCAGCAGCGAGGCCAAATAGAAAATATCCGCCAGCGCTACAGCGATACCTTCTCGACTTCTTCCCGCGTCAGAAGAACACACTTGGCCAAGCATCGGCTTATTACAGGTGACGCCGTGCAACCTCTAAGACTGTCACCTTACTGTGTGTCTTCCACTCAACGAACCGCAATCAACCGTCAAATTAAGGAGATGCTTCGAGACGGCGTAATTCAGCCCTCCCGTAGTCTCTGGGCGGCACCTGTCGTCCTCGAGAAGAAAAAAGATGGTACACTGTGGTTTCTTTGTTGACTACCATCGCCAAAACTAAGTAACTAAAAAGATGTTTACCTGTTTATCCCCTTCCTCGAATCGGCGATGCTCTCGATCGCCTCTGCTACGCAAAATATTTTTCATCCATGGTCCTCAAATCATGATCTTGGCAAATCTAGGTAGATGAACGGGACCGTGAAAAAACCGCATTTATTACTACAAACGGGCTCTATGATCTTAAGGCATTGTCATTTGGTTTGTGCCCTGCGCCCGCAACGTTCCAACGGCTGATGGACAGTTCTGGCAGACCTGAAGTGGCAGACATGCCTCGTCTCCCTTCATGACGGTTTGGTGTTCGCCCAAACTTTCGAGGAGCACCTTCGGCACCTCGAAGTTGTACTGCAAGCCATAAAGTCTTCTGGGCTCACGTTAAGATATGAGAAATGCCACTTTGCTTATACTAAGCTAAAGTTCTTTGGTCACGTCGTCAGTTACGAGGGAGTTCGGCTGGAACCAGACAAAACCAAACCTATTGCCAATTTCCCTTCACCGCAGGACCAAAAGGCAGTCGGCCGCTTTCAAGAATTATATGCCTACTACCGTGGGTTTGTGAAAGATTTCGCTCCAATCGCCGAGCCCTGACGCGTTTGACGAGGACAGACACGCCTTTCACGTGGGGTGCCCCTCAAGCACAAGCATTTGAAACTCTTCAACGCCACCTGCAAGCACCTCCATTTCCGGCTCACTTAGACGAAAACGAAGATACGGAGCTTCATACTGACGCAAGCAACATAGGCCTGGGTGCCGTTCTGGTACAAATCCACAGCAGTCGAAAACGAGTCATCGCTTACGCCAGCCGCTCTTTGTCTCACGCTGAAGCTAACTACCCGGCAACTGAGAAAGAGTGTCTGGCGATAGTGTGGGTGACGTCGGAATTTCGATCCTACCCTTATGGACAACGTTTTGCTGTAGTTACGGACTATCGTGCATTGTGTTGGCTTGTGACCCTCAAAGATCCGTCAGCCCGCCTTGTCAGATGTAGTCTGCGCCTCCAAGAATACGACATGACAGTGGCATACAAGTACGGCCGGAAGCACTGGGACACCGATTGCATCTCGCGCGCTCCGATCTATTCCCCTACAGAGGACGCTAACTACGACGACGACATCACCTTAAACGCGATCAGTGCAACGAGCGTCGCTAAATAACAATACGCCGACCCGGAACTTCGGCACCTCATGGAGTTTCTTAACGGTAACCGCCCGAATGTCCCGAAGGCTTTCAAGCGCTTGGTAGCGTCACTGTGCGTTCGCCATGTCCTCGCAAAGAAAAATTTCACCGCAAACAATCAGCAATACCTTAATAGAGAGCTTTAGTTTCACGTACGTAGAGGCTTCACGTACGTAGAGCTCTTACGTGTGACCAGTGCGCATGCGCAGAACGCAAAAGGTATGCGCGAGTCTCACGTACGTACGTGAGATTCGGATTTTTACGTTTCGGTCTTTGCGTTGCTTGCGTACGTAGCGTTGGCAAACATGGCGGCGCCCTGCCCGCCGCTTCACAGCGATAACAGCTTCGTCGCTAATCCCTCGACGCGATATCGCGTTCTAAACTGCTGTATTCGCCTTCGATTTGCTCATTCTTACCTTCGCATAAGGTTTCAAGCGATAAATAGCTTTTGTTTTTCAAACAGAAGGGCGATTTTTCAGCTGTTAAGCCTGACGAAGTAGCGTTGGTCGTCGTCATAGCAACGGTCTCGCTTTGAATGGCTTGGCTTAAAGACTTGTCTTGGATGATTTGGGCTACAAACAGTGTCTGTGTTTCTTAGTAGATGGCGCTAGGCGTAACGCGCGGCATGTTTCGCGTACGTGTAACTATAAGGGTTTCAAACCACCTGCGTGCAGGCTACGTAGACTTCTCACGTTTGCGTACGTGAAGCCTCTACGTACGTGAAACTAAACCTCTCTAATGTCGTACCGACGAGCTTACGTGAAGAACTCTTTCAAGCTTCACACGATAAACCGAGTTCAGGACATTTGGGTGTATCCCGCACGCTTGCAAGGATCAAAGAGAAGTATTACTGGCCCCGACTTCAGTCGGACGTTGAACACTACGTCAGAACGTGCCAAAGCTGTCAGCGTCACAAAGTGCTCTCAACCAAACCAGCTGGATTCTTGAAGCCTATAGCACTACCATGGCGGCCGTATCCAGCAGATCGGGATGGACATCCTGGGCCAATTCCCTCTTTCTCATTCGGGGGACAAATTGGTCATCCTGGCAACTGACTACATGACACGATACATGGAAACATCAGCTCTGCCAAGCGCTATAGCCCTCGACGTGGCAAAATTTTTTATCCATCAGATCATTTATCATCACGGTGCCCCGGAGATCCTAATCACCGACAGGGGTACAGCATTCATGGCTGACCTCCTACAGCAGATTTTATGCCAGTCATACAAACCCCCGAAAAACGAGATCATACCACCCTCGAACAAACGGTTTAACGGAACGAATAAGCAAAATGCGAGGTGGCATGCTGTCAATGTATGTCGACGTTCAGCACAGAACTTGGGAGGAAGTGCTCCCGTAAGTCACCTTCGCAAACAATACAGCCGTACAGGAAACGACAAACATGTCCCGTCTCGTTTACGGCCGCGACGTGACCACGATGCTGGACGCCATGTTACCGAATGTGGACGACATTGATCCGAGTTCGGATCTTCACACCTTCCTGCACCTCGCTGAAGAGGCTCGTCAGCTGGCCAGAGGGCGGATTCTCGACCAACTATGCCGAGATGCCCAACGCTATAAACTCCGACGCCGTGGTGCTCGGTACACATTCGCCGACCCATTCGCCGACTTGGACTTAGCGAAGAGCTCCTCTGCCGGTATTCTGGACCCTACAAAGTGATCAGGCAAATTGCAGACCTCAACTATGAGGTCGTTCCTGACGGCTTTCAGAAGTCTCGGCGATCCCTGCACCCTGAGGTGGTACACGTTGTCCGTCTCAAGCCGTCTCAAGCGGTAGATCTGGACATTCGCGCGCACATCATGCATCACCTAGTCAACTTTTTTTAAACACACAGGCTACGCATCGGGACGGTGCTCTTTCTTTCCGGGGTGCCAGTACACAGTGCATTCCGCATGTTCGCTTAACGCTGACCTGAAGCACGCGCCGCCTCAAAAAGAGGAAGTGGAAGTGACAGCGATCTGGAGCTGTGGTCAAGACGTTCGTCGATGCACGCCGCTGTTTCTAGTGATCTGTGGCCTCCCTCATTCACGCGAGACAATATAATGGAGGGTAGTTATTCCGGTGGCTGAGTAGCTGTGGTGGTTCTCGACTGAGTAGACGGTCCGGAGTTTCATATATCTGGCGTCAGGGGACCTTTTCTAGTGAAGGAAAATGTTACGAGCCCCCACACGCAGACGGCTTCTAGCGGGTTGAAAACTGTCACGGGCGATGCAACGTTCAGTTAATGTCAACATTATTTTTCTTCTAGCTTTACGATGTCATAAAATAGTGTTATTTCGCACTGATAATTTGCATTTCTTTTTGCCAAATGCAGCGCAATCCCTGTGAAATAAAGTCTACCATTTAATAATTTCCTCATTTTAACGTTCATTGCCGATGGCATCTGTGGTCATGGCTCTGACCTGTGCCCGATGCTGGTATTGAAAAATCATATTTTATTGCGACTCACAGAGGTCTAAGTTTGGTACTAAATTCTCACTGTGCTGTCATCAAGCGCCACTATTCCAAAGAAGCCACTATTTGAAGGTCTTCTCAAAGTGTGCCTCAGCGAATTTAAAAACAAAGTCGATCTCAAAACATATGCAGGAGGCTTTTCTCTTCGGTGTTAATCTAATCGTCCACCAAGTTTATGACCACCCGTTAGCGCTCTTTAAACACGCCTTGCTAGAGCGACCATGCGCACAGATGTGAAAATGAAAAACCAACTCCTCTTTTTCAAAGCGGTACAAATGGTCCTAGCTACATACAAATGACGCGAACAGCACTTGTCTCTTTTTGTCGAAGTTATTGCTAGCCGAGCGAAAGCGAGAAAAGCCGAAAATTCTTTTTTTTTTTGCTATCGTTGCCGTATATGAATTTTACCTTCGACCGCCGTGTTATTTGAGTATCGGTCGCTTAAGCGCTGGACACGGTATTTTCGTGCCGTTAATTTAAAGCCACGGTGTCCTCCCCACCGCGCTAAATACTCACCATATAAAATAAAATCAGCCAATTTCTGTACCAAGGTTTAGTGCGGGCGAATAATGATCGCGTCATAAAGAGAGTTGTTTTTTTTTTCTGGGAACAAGAGGCTTTCTGACCCGTAATATCCAACAGAAAAAATAACGGACAGCTTACTCCAAGCTATTCTCACGAAGAGGTGGAAGATGAATCGTGTGGCTAATTTTTCAGGGGAAAAAGGAGTGAAGATGAATGGCACTTAGGATTACGTCAGCATTTTTTCTATTGTCGTAGACGTGGCACAAATCTTCAAAGCCATTGAAGCTTCGAAGCAATACGTTTTTTCCGGAAGTTTCTGAACGTCTCCCTGAATTTTCCGGATTTATTGTTTTGTGCTGGCTGTTGTTAAAACTGGCAACGAATGTTTGTTTTTTGGCAGCTGGTGCGGCAAGTGGGAATAACGAGACAAATGTGTACTAAGCATTCAATTAGCACCGGCAAGCGCAGGTATAGGTTCCTGAAGCCAGCTTCACACTCCGCAGCCACTTCAGCATCGGAAAACTAGTGCTTTCTTGTTTGATAGGTAAGTACTTGCAGAACATAACTCTGTTATCTTCACTCATATATCAAGTTACTCATAGAAACATGTGCTGACATATCGAGTTTGTGTTTGATATCCAGTTTGTGATTTCATACAGTCTGAAACAATGTTGGTTAAAACTGATTTCATGAGTATAGAAGACAAAAACAGATAAAAGATAATAAAACATGAACGATACAGCATACTGGATAAAAAATGATGCACTTATACAGGGCTAGTAAGGTGTCTATAAACATTTTGTCTTGTACTGTGATTTCGGCAGTCTTATAACTGGCCAAACATGATTTAATTTCTGCGTATCATTTCTTCGACAAGAATTAAAAATTTCGGCAATGATGTGTTAGCAGTGATACATGGGCCCGAACTATTCCATTGTTGTATTGTAATTGCAAAAATTAATATCTAGAACAGTCGGTGTGGAATGCATATCCTTTGAGAGTTAATCGATGCTTATAGGGGGATGTTTGGAATCATCCACGGAGATATCCCACGCGGTATATATGTTTAGTGTGGTATATACTAATTGGAACAATAATCTTAGTTATGTTAGTTTCGCGCGGTTATGTAAAGTAGAAATACAAGCTGGTTTGAGTAGTTGGAATGGCGATTCACTTGTCCTGTATTTGTCAAAGATGGCTCTAACTGCCCTTCGTCGCACTCCTGTTTTGTTAATGAGCGCTTATGTGTAAGGGAACCAAACTGTGTTATCTATTCGAGAACTGAGCGTATACATGTGTAATATGGTAACAGTTTAGTCTTCGGTGGCACATCCCGAAGTTTTTTTCTGAGGAAGAACAAACGTTTTAATGCAGATGATACAATATTGCTAATACTGATTCCTATCTTAGATTATGTGAAATTATTAATCCAAGGTAGTTATGCTGGTGAAATCGGGTGAGCTGTATGTTTTTGATACTCTACAAAAGGTCCAATCAATGTTGTTTTTTACGTGTTACAGATAAAAATGCACTTTTTTCAAGGTTTTCATTGTAGAGATCTATAGCTGTTTGTAATAACATAAGAACGACAACCGCCATTCTTCAATATCAGCGCATACCTGATACTAAGGGCCCAACCTCTCTTCACTACCCCAACTTTCTTAACGCATACACACTAATGTGTGGTTAGATTTTCTGGGGAGAACACAAGGTTATAACTCAATATGTAGTCGCAACAATCAAGCTCTAACAATTTGTAGCTTTCAAGGTTAAATTCTTGCGTGAAATTGCTTGCGCGCCAGATGCCTATTTACATGATAGATTACACATTGTACGTTGTACATTACACATTATTACATTGTACATTACACCGCCTGCAGACCTAGGACAGAGCGAGCAGCATGGTATTGCTTTCACGTAAGACGGAGAAAGAAGGCGATTGAATTGTGGCAGAATTTTAAATAGCCCTTCATGTCCCCCGGGGCGGAATTTAACTATTCCAGGCGCACTCCTTATTTTCACGGATGACTTCGATATGTTCGTTCTTAGTCAGGCCAACGCCACCATTGCAGCACATTACACATATAGTCATAAATATACGTTTATGCGACGCGATCCGGAGAACCTCGGAGCTCCCGTATACATTAGGTAAAAAAGAACCCATTTTATTTTTCACCGGGTTTAGAAGAGCAGTAGCTTCATAGTTTGACGAGCTATTTTTTATATGCTTGGCTCACGCGATTACACTAACAAATGCCTAGGATGTAGGACTGCGCGGAATATAAAACATTGGTGCCTCCAGACAGGAGCGTCCTTACGTACACTGAACATCAAGAGAAAGGGTGGGTAATTAGCGGCTGCCCGTTACATAGACCACTTAAATAGGTTGTTTCAATGTTGGTGAAATATTGCATAATCAAACTTTTGCGTGCGTTTCACAGTTCGTGTTCATCGAAGTTTCGACCGAGCAATTGATGCAAGGCTTTAGATTGGGCCGATTGAATCGCTGGCAGTCTTGAAAATCCTGGAGCATTTTTGAGCCAGGAAAGCTTTACGCCAGTGGGTGCCATGTTGCTGAGAAATCAACAAAAAATACATCTGTACTGTAATATTATGTGAATGGTTACTTCGTGTGCATACAGCGCCCCGCCGCGGTTCACAATAAACTTTTGGATGTTAGCGCACGTGTGTGTTGTTTTCTCTTATACTCTTGTGGTGTCGCACTATCCAAGTCCAGTCACCGTCGACACAACACAGCTAGCGCTGCTATCTCAAAACCTCTGGTACAATCGCGCCCTACAAAAAATCGTGATAGATAAATAGATAGATAAAGAAGAAGAGGGAAAGATAGGGATGTTAACAAGAATGGGGATCCGGTTGGCTACCCTGCACTGGGGAAGAGGGATTAGGGGACTAAAAGGAGGAAGAGAGAAGGGGAAAAAGGCATAACACACACACGCGCGCACAACGCTGTCACAATTTGTCACTCAATCCAGTCGCTCTCAAGTAGGCAAAAAGTGCCTTGTATGCCTTGAGGGCAGTCGACTGCTGTGGCCACGGCCAGAGGATCTTTCGCTCTGTTAATGGGCGAGGATCGAGGCGGTCAAGGGCACAACACAGTGTATGTCTTGCACTCGCAAATGCAGGGCACTCACAGAGAAGATGAGCGATGGTCTCCTCACAACCGCACCTTTCACAGGCAGGGCTGTCGGCCATCCCCATCCGGAAAGCATAGTGGTTGGTAAAAGCAACACCGATCTATAAACGGCATAACAATGTTGCGTCGCGACGTGCTAAGTTACGTGGAAGACGAAGGCGCAGTCCAGGGTCCAGTGCCTTGAAGCGGAGGTTGCAAAACTCTCCCATGTTCCACGCTAAAAGTGTGAGCTCAAGCGCCAGAGGGCAAAGCCCACACGCTGCGTCAGGTCTTGATATTGGGATCCTCACTGGAAGTACGTCGTTGTGAGCCGAACGCGCAGCCGCATCGGCCTGGTGATTACCGTTAATACCACAGTGTCTTGGCAGCCATTGAAAAATGATGTCATGACCTTTGGAAACGGTGCCGTGGTACAGTAGACGGATCTCAGCAACAAGTTGTTCCTGCGACCCACGGCGTAGCGTAGCTTGCAGGGCTTGAGGCTTGAAGGGCTGCTTTAGAGTCGGTGAAAACCGTCCAGTCATGTGGAGGTTCTTGACTCATGAACTCTACCGCAGCCCGTAAGGCTGCGAGTTCCGCACCAGTTGAAGATGTTGGATAGGTCGTGAGTGCAAGAAAAAGCATAAAGCTAAGTTAATTTACTGTACGGACGCGATTCTGTGTAGCACACCGCTGACATGCAGTAGAAAACACCTCGGTAAAAGTCGAAGCTACCTCACTTATCGCCTTAGTGGAAATTGTTGCAACTAAAATAAAAATAAAAGAGGTTTTCTTGGTACGCAATGGCGGAACTGGGTATCTAAGTGCAAACCATTGTTTATCGGTAAGGAAAGTTGCCAACTTTTTGTGGAACTATCGAGGCACAAGTTATGGACAGCCTAAGCAACACGTGTATCGCAAAATCATCTGTCGCGGTCTTTCGCCAGGAGTATTTCCGAAACGTGCTCCCAAATCAGTGAAAGGTTATTTTGCTCCCGCGTCTGCTAAATGTCTGCCTTCTTCGTGTATATAACCGTCCCATAGTTCACAACAAACTGCTAGAAATTATGGCTCGTGTGTGTTCATCTGTATTATGCTTTTTGAGGTGTTGCGATATTTTTCAAGTCATACGTTACCAAATCGCGAAAAGTGCCATTTTACTGGATTGGCCAGTTCGTCTTGGAGAGGATAGTAGAACAAAAGGGCAGCGGGTACAGAACATCAAGCGACAAATTCTGGCGATTTTCATCGCCAAGAGCGTTCATGTTGCAAATTTTCAACAGGAGGAAGAAAGAACAGCTGCTATTGCGCAAAGGTGCATTACAGTATGTGTGTCGATTGTTTGCTGTGAGCTTCAAGAAGACATCCTCATCATCATCAGTCTGGCTACACCCACTGCAGGACAAAAGGTCTCTTCCATGTCTCTCCAATTAACCCGGTCCTTTGCCAGCTGCGGCCACCCTATTCCTGCGAACTTCTTAATCTCATCCGCCCACCTAAACATCTGTCGCCCCCTGCTACGCTAGCCTTCTCTTGGAATCCACTCCGTTACCTTTAAGGACCAGCAGTTATCTTGCATTCGCATCACATGCCCTGCCCTAACCTATTTCTTCCTCTTGATTTCGACTAGGATGTCATTAACCCACGTTTGTTCCCTCACCCACTCTGCCCGCTTCCGGTCTCTTAACTTTCATTATTACAGCGCAAAGACGGCACAGAACAAGAAGGGGACACAACAGCGCTGTTGTGTCCCCTTCTTGTTCTGTGCCGTCTTTGCGCTGTAATAATGAATGTAGGTAACCAACTCGCCCAAAATGTTGTATTATGGTCTCTTAACGTCACACCTATCATTTTGCTCTTCAAAGCTCGCTGCTTTGTCCTGAACTTAAGCTGAACCCTTTTTGTTAGCCTCTACGTTTCAGCCAGTAGACAGTCGAAATGAATTTGAAAGATCATCTTACATCATGACTAGCGCCTGCAGAGCAACCAATACAAAAATATGCAATTTTTGGAGAGCTGGGTAGTTAAACTTACGATTGATTCATTTCACGGCCCTGAGTAGGGAATGATCGAATACATCCAGTTTCTAAAAGCGAAAAATCGCATGGGCCCTCACTGGTTGCCAAACCCTCAAAGATCTGTTCATGCCCAGACAAAAATGCGCGCACGGCTGCCAAAGAAGATCAGTGAGAAGAACGCCTTTGAAAGTGTTTTCAGAGAATGGTGAAGCGTACAGAAATGTACGAGGGGTGTTTCGAAAAGAAGAGATGGCCAGAAGGATTTTCCGCTTCATCCTGTTTTCGTATCTCAGAACTTTCTTACTTCCCGTCTTGTTATATAAACAACACGGGAGGCAACGAGCATATCGGATCGAACTTCGCTACGGAAAACTCCGTTCAACTCCTTGAACGTTGGCCTCACTGCTACGATGACCGATTGCACCATCCCTTTTGAAATCGTTCCAAAGCTTTCAAGCAAAAGAAACATTTATTGTAACAGTAACGTATGAGGAGGTTCGAACGTCTATTCATAAATATTGTTCCTGTTCATAATGTTTTGGGGTATCGCGACATTCCCCGAAGTTTTCATTGTGAGCCTGCCGCAATACAAAACTCCGAATGGCCACGCAATGCCTCGAGCGCTCCTGCAGCGTTTACAAAGATGAAAAAATAACTTGCAACCCACATAACCATAGCATCTGTGGCACCAGCTGATTTTTTTTATTTTTAAGTAAGCAGGATGTGCGCGCCTGGGTCTAAGCTCATCACAAAAGGAGACCCTAGTTCTGGTGGTGCTCGTGAACGCTTCTCCGCTCTTTCTTGGGGCAACAACAATGTCCTGTTCTTGTACAGAAAGTGAGTCCGCTTATTTATTTCCTATTGTGCTCAACGTTTCCATAAATTGTACTATTTGCATAAAACGGTTCTTATTGTGTAAATAGTTTGTGTATATTACCTATCCCCATATCCTCTCTTCCTGACCCCTCACCTCTTTCATTTCATTTCTCCATTCTGCCTGCTATCCTTTATCTCCGCTGCCCCAGCTCAGGGGCTTCAGTATCTATGGCAGATTCCGGGGCTAGCAAGCATTGATTTAATTTATAGGGGTTTAACGTCCCAAAGCAACTCAGGCTATGAGAGACGCCGTAGTGAAGGGCTCCGGAAATTTTGACCACCTGGGGTTCTTTAACGTGCACTGACATCGCACAGTACACGGGCCTCTAGAATTTTGCCTCCATCTAAATTCGACCGTCGCTCCCGGGATCGAACCCGCGTCTTTCGGGCCGGCAGCCGAGCGCCATAACCACTCAGCCACCGCGGCGGCTACTGGACTAGCAAAAATATTTTTCTTCCTTTTTATTATTATTTTAATAAAGCCACTTGCTACTACAAAACTGTTGTCACATCGTGACAGCACTCATATTCGCACTGTGCTTGCACTGTGGGTCTTTCGCGTCGGTGTTACTTACGCCTCCATTTCTTTTTGTACGTCCCATAATAGCGGTACTACAACTAAAATTCACAAGTTGGCGCAAACTTTATGTGCACGTATGCACCCGCACATCGTGTTTGGACCATTAAGAAGCTCATGTATTGATATGGGGAATTCACGACCATTACTATCACGCTCCAGAATGTAGTGCAATGGATTCTAGGCATCCCCATCTAAGCACCGCAACTGCTGGCTCACGTTTTTGTTTCGCACCCTGGTTGAAGGCTGGAGTACCGAGCAGCGGTTCCTCATTGGGCAGGGTTGGTCACGGTATCTTACAGCTCCGGAGAACCTTTGCTGCTCGTGGATGCCGCTCTGCACCGTTCACATCCGTACGGGTTTTCGAAGATGCTCGGAAATGGCCACCCCATCGAGCGTTATCGGGTTTAGTATTTTGTGCAAGTTACATTACTACCGGTAACGAATGGTTACAGATCTCTCATTACACCCAGGCGTCTAACCCTACTAGGTAAAATGTTAGCGATTTGAATTTACCTTTTTTTCGAATCACTCGATTTGCCCGTTGTTTGCCTGACCCTGGTATAATAACGCCGAAAGAGCTACTACTATAGCTTAAGAACATCAAATTTAAATGTTATTGGTGGGTTTACCAGGGCTGAAAGACAACAGGGCCGCGCAAAACGCTGAACGTAGGAAATTAACGCGCTCGTGCCATCTCAAACAGCGTTAAAACGCATCACTGGATGCTTTACGGTCGAGTGATATTGCGCTGCAACGACCGTAGCCCTAGTGAAGCCCATGCATAGGCTTTTTGTCAACAGCCCTCAGCATTTTGCTATGAGGAAATAAAGATTTCATTTGATTTGACTTGGACTCAAAATTCGATAAAGCTGACTGATTTCCCCGCGTTGCCTACCGCTCCTTCGAAACGTCCTGGTTTTTATTTTTCGGACCAACCTTCGTGCTTCATTATGAACGCTTACCTCCTCCACCGTCAGAGATGACTTTAAGGATTCAGTCTCGACCTGGGTGGTATAGCTTAAGAACTTCATATTTAAATGTTACTGGCGCGTTTACCTGGCCTAAAAGAGAACGGGGCCGTGCAAAACGCAAAACTTAGAAAAATGAGCACGCACGTCCAGACTCTAACAGCGTTTAAAACGGATCACTCGATGCTTTTCGGTCGAGTGAATTTTCGCTGCATACTTGGGCTCAAGGCCTGAGAAAGCTGACTGCGCCGTGTTACCTGCCGCTCCCTTGAAATGTCTTGGCTTTTTTTTTTTTGCTGACCAACCTTAGTGTTTCATTATGGACGTTTACAGACTCCGCCCTCGGAGATGACTCTAAAAATTCGGTCTCGACCTGGGTGGACAGCTTTCGATGAAATCAAAAACGCAAAGCCGCCTGTGTACTGGAATGTAAGTAGATCTGGGGGGCCCGAAGCATACAGAATACGTCCCGATCGTTCCACTTCGTCATGCCTTACAAGGTCTGTGTAGTAGCTGTAACCAGCATAATATAATCGTGATATGACTGATGTGACATAACTGTGGTTATAACAATTTTTAGCGCGGTAGCGCTAGATGGGTCGCTGCCGAAAAAGCCGTTATGTCCTGGTGAAACTCGAAGTAACTCGGGTGAGCTCGCAGGAGCGCCGCGCCAGCTGCAGCCGAGTGGAGAGAGGGCGTGAAGATGAAGCGGGAGAAATCTGTTGCGTGCACATGCAGATGCACAAAAGAAGAGGCGGAGGCTGAAGTCGTCGGAGGAACGTAAGCCTGAGGACATCATCGTCATCATCATAAACAACAACACTTGCCGCCATGTCATGGCCTTTGTTGATATGCGCCATTTTTACGAGGGCAACAACAAGAACGTGCAGTTGAGCAAGCCATAAATCATGGATGAAGCCGGTCCTTCCACACATTACGAAGCCGAACGACGTGCACGGCGAGCTGACCAGCAACTCAAGAGAAGAGGACGCTAACCTGAGTCAACCCATTCCAGAGGATAGAGGGAGGCGACAAACCGAAGCAGAGTGGCGAAGAGGAGCATAAGCTTGCTAAACGGAATGCGGAAACATATGAGGAGCGTGAAACGCGAAGAAATTGGAGAAAGAAGAGGCGTGTGATCAGGCCTCTGGAGGAACGTGGAGTACAGAGGCTAGCAAAGTGGCTTAAAAGGACGCCCAACAGAGGAACGACGACTCAACTCGCAACGAGAAGCTCCCGTACGGTTGCAAGAATATCTGGGTGCAACTCGAAATTTCAAGCTTATAAAAGCTAAGGTAAGATAAACAGAGCTAAACAAGGGTAAATGTGGAAGTGTACCTAAGTCGCAATGAGCTTAACTGAGTACATCGGGGTCCAATTTTTTTTCCTTTTTTAACCCGCATGGTGACTGTGGTAATCGTGTTTCGAACTTAACCCTGTTCAAGTTCTACCTCTCATTCTGTTCAGCATTCAAAAATATCCTGGGGCTAAAGATGTGGCGTTACAAAGGTTACCGTATATCACAGTTGTACTTTCTTTGCTCCTATACCTAGAGTGCAACTGATCATTGCTTGTTGGACGTGTCGAAACTTCAAAGAGGCCACATTAATCAGATGTCCCGAGCAAACACTTTACTGGCATTAAGTCAACCATTAATCGCGAATACATGGGCAAGCTTCCTTGATGTATTTAACTTGTTTTCTTCAACAAGCAAGCCTTCGTCAATGCTGAACGAATAATAACGATTTTATTCGCTGAATGTGAACTTGCTAGTGCTTTTACATTTTACCGGCGAGGTGCTGAATGAGGCATGGCTAAGCAGAGTTCAATAGAGGGGACATGGTTTGATAAACACAGCAAGTACTTGCGCCGTAAAGGGCTTGGTTTTGCTTGAAACCATTCGGTGCATAAGGCACCTAACTGTTTGTCATTCTCCATGAAATCAGCTCTGTGACCACAGATTTCATTGTTTCCTTTTTTTCTGCATGCGCAAGGAGCACGTTGTGACTGAGGTCAAAAGTGCTGAAATGGGGTTTATGTTAGGAGAAACAACTATGTGCAGAATGCTTCCGACACTCTAGGGTCAACAGTAGCTTCAGATTTGTTTTTCAGCGTGGCTGCTGATTTCTACTGCAAAAGCGCAAATTCTTTACCTATATCGCAAAAAAGCGTAGATAGCGTTTCAGTAGCGGGCCTCATTTATAACCCCACGTCATTCCCTTTTCTTCCTCTGCATTGTCCTCTCGTTATCGAAATGTCAAGGGAAACAGATGGCAGTCGCCCCGTTCACTTTAAGCTTGACAGATGAGAAACGCATGCCGAGGCAGGGAACGGAGGAGGAAGTTCAGAGACAGAATTGTTTTGTAATGTGAGAGAAGAACAACTGCCAAGTACATTACAAAACGCAGTGTCCGGTAAAAGGGTGCAGATGAAACAAAATATCCTACACCGGGATGTTTCGACGAAGCGCAGAAAAATTTTTCACGATGGAAAAGAATTAAATGCACAACGCTACAAAACTTGTAGAATGATTGAAATTATTGATTTTGCTTCGCTTCGTTCCCGTTAACCCACCCCAAAAGAGCGTACCTCCAACAACGCGGGCATGTAGTGTGCTTCACTTCTTAATTGCAAGTTCCAACTCAATGCTTTGCGCTTATTTCTTAATGGGTGGTGATCAGACCCCTTGGGTTTGAGCAGTAAAAGCCCAGAGAAAACACGGTGGCTGGGATGCTGTGTGGATGAATAACTTTTGGCGCACAATAGAAAGCAAGCTTGAGAGAAAGAAGGAGGGAGTCGAAGGCAACAACCGAAAGTAATGCCCCTGGTGCTGGCCTGCCAAGGGGGAAAGGGACGCCAAGAACTCACTACGAGGACGAGTGGTGTGAAAGCTTCTGCATATACTTCACGATGTACCCCTCACAAACAATGTACTAGACAGTCTCTAGGTAGCCTATAGACAGCCTGTGAACCTTCTTAGTATACTGTAAGTAACGAAGTGATGAAATTTAAAGGCAGCGTCATTTACGCAAGCTGTCTGGTTGTCGTTACATTCTCGCACAGTAAAACTTGCGCTGTACAAACGTCTCCACGCGCATGTAATACTGCACCACGGAGACAGAACTCGTTATAAATAAATAAATAAGGTTGCTGGTGAAGTTTTGTCACACTTGCTACCGGCGGTTCATCCTTTTTCCATCGAAAGACAAGTTTCGAGACCGTTAGCCGACAACGTGAAGCTAGAAGTATCCGTCCTTAAGTGATCACAAAATTCTTACGCGCGTTTTCTGCTTCACTGCTGCGTTGAACTTTGTACGAGAAAACAAGTATTGAAAGCTAAATTGTGTGATCACAACGAATGTAAACGAAAACTTTTCTTTAATTTCTTTCCCAACGCTATCCACGTGTGTCGATAGGAGGCGTGTGTAACTTGTCCGTCGTCTCGTAAGCGCCGACGGTTGTTTTCAGACAGGAATTTACCTCCTACCATATCTGGAGGCGAATTTTGGGTCTCTTTTCTTCTCTGCTTTTATTTACAATCGAAAGACGGAAGGCCAACGCTGCTGCATCAGTGGTGGAATTTCACAGGAGCAATAACTGTCGACGCTTCGCTCTAGCTTATAGGAACTCAAAGAATGCACCATCTCAAGTGTAGCGAACTTGGCTTCTGTGCGACGCTATGTGTCTCTAGACAACAGATTTCTTTTGAAACGTTTATTTTGTTGCTTGTCGTGTGTCAGTCTCTTCTCTTTAAATTGGAAGGTGATAACATAGAGCAATGGAGTGGCGTTTTAAAGATCGCCCATCGAGACGTTATAGAAGTTTGCCACCCGTGCGCGAGATTTCCCGCGAGAAAGACTTTGCTCTTAACGTAGTGAATACAGCGAACAGAACAGGATACGGTTTTCAAAGGCTACGAAATCGACAATTCAGAGGCAATGTACTCGAAAGCAACGATCTCAACTGCTTCAAAAGAAAGGATTGCGTAGGTGGTGATGTGAGCGGTACTGCGAATTGAGGGAGATTAATTTTCCTCAATTATTTTGTTTATATTTGGCGCATAAATTATTATTACTATCATTAGGGGGGAGTGTCGTAAGCCCAACACTCGCAGGATGATGGTATGTCTAGCAGCTGCTACGGGGAAACTTGTCGATTCAAAATCAGAGCTTTGAAGGAATTGCATGGCGCCCATCGTTGGATATAGTTGAGGAGATAACGAGAATAGTTAGCTGTTACCGACGTGCAGAAGAAAACTTAACCGTTCAAATTAATTTTTTTACAAGAGTACACGTATTTATTTGAAGCTCTAGTTCAATATGGAAGCAGAATTGATCCACTTTTCGTGTCCTCAACGAGTCTCAAAAAGAAGGTGAACCTAGACCCGAGCTCATACTCCCACTTTTTCTAGCACACAGCGTACGTGGCAAACTTGCACCCACCTCATCTGTGGCGAGTTACAAGCGCATACATATGATACTGATGGAAGCGTTTAGCTGCGGGTGATACCAGACAGGCACAAAAGCAGTGTAGGCTTGGAAAGAGCAACGCTTGGACGAAGGAAAATGGCACGTCGTGAAAAAACATCATGCAATTCGTAGTATTTATCTAAGGTGCAGATAAACGAAGTTAAGTAGGCACTTATTCCCAGCAGGACCTGTGTTCGATCGCGTTAGATCGTGGTGAGAACAAACGCCGAAAGCGGGTTGGAACTCTTACTCCTCTGCTGCGGGGAACCTCAAGCACCCAATAGTGTCCTTTTAAATTTCGTGAGCTTCAGACAAGCGTCATCTGCAATTATCGATCTTAGACAAGTTGTTCCTCCAATTCCAGTACCAAAACCTTCCATGCACAGTACAATTATGACCTGAAATTTACTGCCAAGAGTTCGAATGTACACGGTGGCCATCCGCAGTGCGTTTAGCGATAAATTACCCATTTCATTTGTCATTTATATCCAAAAAAACGGCATCAAAATCTATAAAATCTCTTAAGAAGTGACTTGGCTAGGCCGAAGCTACCGTTACAGGACACAGCAGCGCAACAATAAAGAATACACAGGTTTATAACGTGATCAATGACGAAAAAAACTCAAATTAACAAATTTAAATAAATAAAAATAAACAAAAATTATGTATATTTTCAGTTGGCGGTGAACACTAATTATATAGAATAATGCATCATGCTGAGAAACGTATAGATCATCACTGTGCAAGCAATATTGCCAAAAAAAACACTTTGCAATGTATAGCATACCACTTTCCATAAACATGGCTTATACTTAGAGCCCTTCGATTACTAGTTTTACGTTTTCCGGAAGTCACAGGATAAAAATCGGGCTTTTTTTTAAATTTGGATAAAATTTGCGTTATTCAGCAAAACGGTTTGTACTTCGGGTGTTATCGGGTCACGTTTTGCAGCAGAAGCGCTCGTTTTAGTGCAATAGCATTACGAGTGTCTTGAAGGCGAAAACTCTCCGGTGTTGGTGCCTATGTGTGAAGCATTCGCCTGCCAACCTTGGCAGGCGGCAGGTGGTGTATAGGGGGAGATCCCTCTCGCCACTTGCGGCCACGGTTGGCAGATGGCAGGAGGAGCAAAAACGAATAAAAGTAGTGATCACGAATAAAAAGGAATAAGCATAGAATGAGTTTCAGAATGGAAAAGAACTGAAATTGAACCAGAATTGGAATAAGAGCAGAAATGGTGAGAATTAGAATAAAATCAAACGCGAAATATAATGACAACTGGTGGAGTGAAAAATAATGTAACCAGAATTGGAATAGAACCAAAATTGGAAAAGAATCAGAGTGGGAACAGATCCGTGAGTGAAACAAAAATGGTATCGAATTTCCACCGTATCAGTCCAATTCATCGTTCCTGATGTTATTTTTTTTCGTGCAGGACATAAAATATGTTTCATAATTGTTTCAAATCGTTTTATTTGAATCTATATGAAAATGGAAGGTTGTGCCGCAATACTTTCGCAAAATCAGATATTTCTCTTTGTTATCTTTTATACCCATTAATTCGCCACGTATATTATCACCTTCGGCGCAGAACTTCATTGTATGAGCTAGACCTGCCTGTCTTTTCTGAAAGCTGCGACACATTCAATCCAAGCTACAGCGATCTCTTTTAACGAAAAAGAGCCCTGTAGTGCTGCGTCATTGGAACGGGTAGCGCTTGATACAATAATGCCAACAGAACAGTATTGTCAGCATCCGTCTTTTGACTTTTCTCTTCAAGTGCGTACTGTTAAATTTAATAATATTAATAACAATAGAGTTATTGACAATGCTTAAAACAAGATACATATACAGGCCTGCGAAAGCCGCTGTTGGCTTGACCGGCAGTGCCTGACAGAGAGCAAACCCTTCACAGTACACTAAAACACAAGGAATGTACAGTGTCAATGACGAGAATTTTTTATGAAGCACAGGAGCAGAGCAATGTGTGCGTAAAAAAAGATTATAATACTAGACACATCCACATGTCTAACAGGCTGCCGTGGTACAGGGGCAATTTCGCATGCGCGAAGGCAAGCAATAGAAATAAACCAAAATGTAGTCGGAAGATAAGAAAACAAGCACTGTTTTACAAACTGATATTACTTGGCAGCTTCTTTAAGTTATGTTTGGTTTTTGTGAAGAAAGTGCGGGGAGGTAAATTATTAAAGTAAGTAGGAACGTTATGAGCACGTGTTTTGGTGCCATACCTTGAGGACACCTTCACCTTAAGCAACGGGAAGGAACATGCTGAACTAGGAATTCATTAAACCAGAGGTATTTCAAAACAACCGTCTGGATCAAAAGATAATTAAAATTTGGCATCGAAACTATTTTGAAACGATCTACGTCAGCGCTCAGACTTCAATCATAATACATGTGCTTTACAGGGGAGTGGAGTATAGAATTTAATCTGTTGTGTCAGCGAACCGCACAGTGCCTATAAAGTATCGCAGCATGCCGCATAATAAGTACCGTCACAAATATAAAGCTTTAAAACAAGTTTTAAATAATTAACTGACGGAAAACTCTGCCTAGGAATAAGCACAAGAATTCTGCTATTTTTACAGGAGAGTTAGGAAAGGGTAAAGAAGCTCGAGAGATAGTTTAAGCCTACTTTATCATTATGTACGGCGATGACTGCATCAGCACAACTCCCGTACGGCTGCTCGAAAAACAATATCCTGAATAGCTCGAATATCAAATCTATCGCTATCGATAGATTTGACATATGTATCTTTTCTGTTGCCATTATTCGATGTTATGTGCTGGGTGTGCTGCGCCTGCTCTGTTAGCCTTGATGAGGAGGTGCTCCTTTTAATAAAATACTGTTCTTAGTACAGTCTTCGTTGCGTGCATTCCTCTTCTCGTATTTCGTCTTTTTTTATTGGTTTCCTAAAAATCTGCTATTTTTGTGCGATCTCTTTAGCTTTATCCACACTAAGCCTATATTCCCTATGAGACCTACTTTTAATACAAATGGGCTCTCACCCGGGCTTCAAGAAGTATGTTCAGGGTGGAAGAATTTGGTGAAAGCACATTTTATCCGAAAATCAAGTGCACTGCATTCATAAATTTCACAACGTACCCATCATAGAACATAAAACAATACAGGTATGTTTTGCCACAGAAGCCGGGATTTTATGCAGTGACCTTGGCATCAGCAGCTGAACGCCAAAGCCATTCGGCTACAGCAAGAGTTGCAAAAAGAATGTTTAATGCCTTAAATGTACAAGAAAATATTCGTCTTGATTAAGCGCTGGTACTGAATTAAGCACCAGGTTGTACTGTAATTACAGTACTTTGTAGTTATGCCGGAATCACGAAATTATCCCAGGATAAGTGCTGCGTGTATCAAGAGTAAATTCGAAGTTTTAAGATGGTTGTCGTCGCCTGGAAACCTTCACTCCTTTCGGTGAGAAATGGAAGGAACTTTAAAGGCGATTCTCAAAAAAATATCGTATTTTAACACATTTCTGGCGATACGCTTCGGTCGAGGGCAAGGAGTTGACATCCACAATATAACGAAATTATTTGCAATTATTCACGGCTATCCAGTTTCGCATCATACACGCTACAAATGCTACCTTCACCGCTGCTCTCCTCTTATCTTATCATGCGTGTTTGTAATGCAGTGTTTTAACGCGACAACATGCTATCAATTCAATCACCACTAAGACAAGAACCATATATCTTCTCAGCCCCACCAGGTATACCCACCGCATCGGACACCCAGTTGAAGTTTCACACCCACATGCCCGTACTATTCCATTTAACATTTCTTTATTTTCCGAGAAGCAATTAACTAAAGTGACCTTCCCACCTCCTCTCTAAAATAACCTGCGCATTAAACTTCGTTACTTCTATAACGTCCTTCCTCTTTTCAATCCCACTCACCATAGAATGCCGCTTAAATGGTATTTAAATCAAATACCATCGCGTGTACCCCAATATTAGTGATGAGCTATGTAAGTATGCCCATACTGCAAAAAAGCTAGAGACATAAGAATTACGACACCTCTGTGACGGATAGTCAGGCCAGGAAACAAACAAGAAGTTGAAAGGCAAACTGTGTTGGGGCAACTTGTGCCTGCAGCCGAACAAAGGATCTCGACGGCGGCGATTGCAGCACGCTTACTTTGCGCTCGTCCAGCTCAGAAGCGCAGGTGGCCCCTAACTGCGCTTTTTTTATGACGACACAAAAAACTTTCCTCCAAAGCTAAGCAAAAGCCGCACACATTGTCACGAACAATCTTAAACATCCCAAGAGCTTAAGGACGCGATTACGATCTTCCATAAGGATGCCAGTAGCCTTCAGGAAGCAGGGACTCGCCGAGTGGAAAATAATAAGACATGCATGAATCGACAGCGGTAAGGAATACAAAACATGATCTCAAACCTTCAGACACATTTACTATCATAAGTACTCTGGGGCTCCAGAAATACTTAAGTATAGCTGCGCGCCGAGGAAGAGTAACTACTTCCGTGCTCTTGTTTGCATTGCAAATAGAACGTTAGTTTTATTTACAAGTGACCCGAAGCTGGCCACTGCGTGCAGCCGCCGCCGGTTCTGAGTAAAGGTGACTCTTGCTGATAGCAGCCTCTCGATAGAAAAGTCAGTCGGTAAACTTCCTGCGGAACCGGCAGATACAAAGCCAGCTGCTCTGACAGCGTCTCACATGTTTGCACTGAGTTGCGTTCGGTCGCAGACGACGCTAGCTAACTCTCGTTGTTCCTGGGCAAACATTCCGCGCGGCCCAGGGGTGTGTTTGCGTCCAACTATTGCGCCTAACGTTTTACTTACTCGTAGCGGGAGTAAAGAAGAGGAAATGGACTGGAATGCTGAGGACGACTAACCGGTGGTTTGTTAGGTATAGGCGGATTGGGCTGCAATGGAAACAAGGCATAACTATTGTCGTAGGACGCAAATAGATGGAGAGTTTCTGGGAGGCGGGTGAACACGACCGACTGGAGATTCATAAAAGAAGCATTTGTACTGTATTGGGGTTAGCCTGACTTCTTATTACGACGATTATGTGGGTGGTGATGGTAATAATGACAATGCCGATAGAGACATAGGGTCCTGTTGGGAACCGCAGTTCAGGGGATTCAGTTTGAAGGCATCCAACACCATGCACCAATAACTGCGTCTTGCAATTTGTTTTCTGCGGCGTGCCTCGACCGCTTCGTGAGGCGCTCCCGCCCACAGTGCTTACGATGCTCCCCTCGTACGAATGGCTTGAATCTGCACAGCTTCAACGACGGGGTGAGTGGTTTAGATTGGCAACTGATGCGGTACCTGAGTGTCTCTGCCTTTTTCGTCTCTTTAATGACACTAGTCTCCTGTGCTTTTTGGCTTAGCACATGATATCAAATCAAATAATATTTTCTGCATTCCTTAAAATTTCGATAATATTCCAAACACAACACTGGAGTGCAGCTTGCCGGGGAACAGGGAACCACTTGTTCGACAGATGACAGCATACAGAAGGAAATGAGTAGTACGCGAGATTTGCTAGAAAACGGTGTGTCCAAGGAATGTTTCACAATAAATGCCTATACCATAAACTTGAGTTGAATGTGTTAGCTACCAATATGTCGCGCAGCGTTTAAGTTACAAGCACACGAACCTGTAAACTGGGTTCCTAGCTGTGTTGGCACAAACTCGTGCATTCTGAAAGATATGCTTAAAAAAAAGAATATGAACAACGAAGCGGGTTTCGAACCATTGCTTTCATAGCCAGGCAAGATGACGAGAACGAAAAGTCTCTCGCTCCAGCTTTTTGTATTGCTCAGCTTAAGAAGCACGGAACCAAAAGCAAATATCTTTATAAAAACAAAATGTCAGTTACTCCTGAATTTTCACTTCAGCTGGTGCATGCATATGAAAGGAAGACCTTCAATGGCGACGCCTCCTACGCAAAATACTTCATGAAAAAAAAAGGATATCCCAGCGCCACCGCTGCCATCACCGCCAGGAACAAGAATCAGTTATTTACCTCCACACTTTGTCCACAGCGTCGCTGAAGCACGGTAAACGATTACATGGGGCCTCTCATTTCAAAGAGGACTCACGTCAAAGTGGACCAGGAGCAGAGAAACAAGAATTCCATACATAAAGGTCTGTCCTCGTGTTTTTGAACGCCTTTCAGGCGGCGCTATTCCAAAAACGCTTTAGTCGAGGTCCTCTTACCGTGTTGCTCTTAAATAAGATCCTACAGGAACACGTGCGTATGACAGGCCCTAATGAGGACGCTAGCGTGGGGCGCCCTCCTTCGCTTCTTACAAGCTTGGCCTCGTTCACAGTGTATTTAAAGGAAGAGTGGGCGATGTTAGGAGATAAGCGAAATGCAGTCGATTTAATAGGGGGCGCCTGGCTTGTTTTACTGGGCTTTGAAAACAGCGAAAAGTGCACGGGAATCGAGTGACCAAGCCATTCCAAGATCGTTTTAAATTACGGTGTAGAAATAAACTTTCTCAAGGTATTTCGACGCACGATGTTAAAGAAAGTAAGGAAGAAGACTATGAAATTGTATGAAAAGGGCTGCAACTAAGCCCGTCAGACAGCTATGGTGGGCGCGAGAATGTCGTTGAGACGGAAACCAGCGCACCGGCAGCATCGATGGTAAAGCTGCCTGCCTGCGCTTCTCTGCAATCTTGCGCTTTTTGCCAACCGTCATCAGGCGCCCCAGGAATCCGTACACCTCTTTTTTTTCCATCTCTGTAAGCTCTCCCTTCAATTCTACATAACGAATTAAAGCCTCGCCCACTCTTATTCGGTCACTGAATCTGTACTAGGCACCTCTTCTCAGAAGGCAGTTAAGTATGTTTCCCTGGACTAAAAATGTGACAAAGCTCTTCAGTTTAGACGTTCCAACCACTATTTTCACGCATACATAGATCTCTGACGACTTTAATGTTTGCACACGCCCTCTGCGTCAGAGCCTATTTTTAAACAAGCAATTTCCTGCATTTATGCATGCTGTGTTAAGCATTCGTAAATTAGACGCCAACCAAACTTCAACAAACGGCAGCAGAAATGTACTCGTATCTGGGCGGCATTAGGCTCTGGAGCGCTGTAATTTTTTTTGTCGCACCACAGCCAGCAACTTAAGAGTTCCGGTGTGCTCGACTGTTATTGACACGAATTAAGTGTTCTCTTTGCACTAAGCAAGAGGTCCATGTGCGCACTGCGGCATGGGATTCACATCTTACCGGAGATTTACATATGACAACATGCACCGGCGTTCCCTGGGGACGAATTCTGGGCTCGTGGCAGAGGTGTGTCTGTCTCCAAATTTTTCTTACTGCTCGCTCCTCCCTCAATGTAGCACACCATCCCAAGCAATAAACACGCAAGACATTCTGCTAGTCCCGGTGAGGAACTTGTTAGTACAGATAATGCAAGGGATATTTGCACTGCATACTTCACGTATCCTTCCTTTCTTTCCTTCTTATCGGGGAGCAAGGGTAGAGTTCGCGTTACGACTGCACAAGAACCCTGGTATACGTTGCAGTCGGTTTCAGGTGCTGTCAAGGGCGCTTTCGTCCCGTTTGGTTGAACACACCTGCAACGCATTACTTGTTTATATCGAGCAAATACTTTTCGCGCATGAACGGCTAAAATAATGCTCTGCATGGCTCTCTCACGCTTAAGCTAGGCGGCCCTCGGGTCACATACATCGAGCTCACCATAGGCACGACGCCGTTCTAGTAAGAATATCCAAGACGCCAAATGTTATCTCATCAGTTGAATATTTAAAACAGGGAGCTCTGAAGTAATATCAGTGTATAATTGGATTAACGCGTCTCAAGAGGGCTCTTCATGATTGGCTGACTTATTTAGAACGCCGGATTCTCGAGCAACATCAGCCAACCCAAGGAAAGGGATGCGATTAGGCGCTGACAAACACTACGCATCCGGTTTTCTCCATTTACTTTAGCGTCAGATGAAATGAGAACAAGTGAAACAATAAAATTTAGTTGAGGGAGGCTGTACACTAGCGCATATGATGTTAACTTCTTTGGCGAAAAGACAGTTCCGTAGAAGTGTTAATGGACCCCGCGAGTATTACGTCTTCGGCAGCTGAAATATTTGTGTTCTTGAGTTGGCATTTCAGTTCGCCCGCTCGGGTTGCATTCCACGCTAATCGTACGTATTAAATAAGGACGAAAAGACTGCAGCATCACTAGGCCAATTTCTAAGTTTTATGCACCGCCGCAAGCTTTTCGATTTTTACTGGAATGGGTACGCTCTCCTCGCCCCAGACAAACGGAAATGATAAAAGATCGCAGAACGCATACTGGATCCCACAGGAGACCAGCCATTCATATCGCTTTCATAAAAAGAAATGCTTTAGTAGACGCAAGCAGAGATTTTTGAACAGGGTCTTAGGAACTTCACTCCAAAATCTAAATCAGAAAACTCGATATAGGCAGTCCAATTTTGCAAATGTGGAGGATCGCGAACCGTTCCACGTGACTCGAGGAGGAAGAGAAAAACTTTCATTGGTCGTCTTAATCTAGACTGCTAGAATATCGATGGCGAGTCGAACCACAGCTCTCTGTAGGTTTTCACTGCGGTTCACTAAACACGCATCCCCTGTAGGAGGGAGATTGAGGCAGTATTGTAAAGGGGGGGGGGGAGGGGGGGGGGCGTGAGAGCGATGGATCAAGACAAGAGACAGTATTCCATGTTGGCTTAGGAGGCGGGGCATTTAGGGCAATAGGGCTGCTGTATGCGTTTGTAATGGTGTAGCTTAGCCGGGGTTAGGAGTAATTGCAATTGAAGTTTTGATATACGTGAGTCTTTTTACCCAAACCTGTGGTCGGCGTTTTCCTTTTTTGGCCACTAATGTGAGCTTGCTACCCGACCAGACGAGATTTCGTCAAACCTCAGATTTCATACGCGAGTTCCACGGATCCTGAGGCACGGATACGGCCAGCTAAGGCAGTTAGATGTGATCGCGTGCGTGTGTCGCACACTTTGATGGCCTTCTTGATGACCACACCCTCGTCCATCATCGGTGGGCTTGACCATGGAATTACTGGTGCCCCCTGCGAAATTACGCTGGCATACTGATGCGCCAGCTCATTACCAGTTCTTCCCATACGGCCAAGGAATTCACCAAAAGGTTACATTGTGTGGTTGCAATTTCATGAGTGTCATCTGGGGCCATGTGGAGCTCTGACAGATGGTTTCTACGGTGGAAAGCTCTGAAGGCCTCCTGAGTGTCCGTATAGAGTACAAAGGCAGTGAACTCAAGCAGCACAAGTAATTGGCCCATCATTGGAACTGTATTGGCAAAGCTGGCCCTGCAAAGGACCGGGATGATACCATCCTGTTGCAATACTGGGCCGATGACCTGTGCTGCTTGGGAAAGGCGGCGGGGGGGGGGGGGGGGAGGAGAAAATATTGGAAAGCATGGATAATATCGGGGATTCTAGCTGGAAAATATGGGGAGAGGGGGAGGAGGGCTCCTAGAATGAGCCGCTAGTGAAGCGGAGAGGATCGGCTGATGACGCTTGCTAGAGGATTGCTGCCGGAGATCCGTTGGCGATTGTGTTAAAGTGTAGGTCCCCGTTGCTGCGCCTAGTGGTGTACGGTGATCGTATGTATATGCCACCCGACGGGCCTTATAGATGGTCGGGGACACGTTCAGCGGAATCCGGGCGATGAGCAGGTGGGACACAAAAGGGCATGAGGGGACCTGCATGCGAATGTCGATGAGTTTATGGGGGGTGTGGGAATATCCACGTGCTTTGATGTGTAAGGAAAAGTCGAGCTATCTGCCGATCTGTATGCAGATTAAGGAGTGTTGTTAAAGCATGAAAAATATTTGTGTCATAGGGACGATGCCAAGACACTTCAGGAGGCAAATTGAGGGTAGTTTTGTAAGAAGTCTGTAGAGCGGAGCTATGTTTATGGTGTTGGGTTTGTGTGAGTGATATGTAAGGAAGGTAGTAAGAAACTAAAATAAAATGAGTGGTGTTCTACGCATCAGGTGTGTACTGCTAATCCAAATTCGCAGGCTATCGCAGTCGAAATACGGATGAAATATAACGCCTCGAGGAAAGCCTGTAATCGAGATGCAGCGTACAAAAAGTTCCCGCGGTGGTAGAGACGATGAAAGCGCGTCGATATTGCCGCTAAAGGGAAGCGAAAGTGAGACGGCAAAGGCCCGTAAAAGATACCCGGTGCGGCAGGCGACTCATTTCGACCCGGCAGAAATCGAAAAGGAAGGTAAACATCGCTTCGTCGCAAAATGGCAGGCAGTTATGTTCTTCTATTGTTTCTCCGTACTGCAGCCTGACCACCGTCATTTTTTGCACTCCGTCTCTCTTTTCCCAAGCCCAATGCCTCGCTTCGCTCAACCTCTTCGCCAACCTTCGCACAGTGGGTCATTAAAACGAGAAAGCATCTGTTGTTGCCTTTTTTTTTTCTTTTTGCGTGGGGCCGCTCTCCTGCAAGCTTATCGTTCTCTGAGAATAAGTAATAGCAGGCATAGCCCGAAGGCCAGCGCGATCAGCTTTCGCCCGTCCAGCCCTTTCTCCCTGCGTGTTTGCCTTCTTTTTTCTGGTCACGTTGCCAGAAGGTACACTCTCGACACCGGTCGATACCGAGTGTCAACAAAGATGCCGAGCGTGTCGCGCGCCGCAGATGCGCTGCAAGGTTCGAGCCAGAGATTTGGCGTCCGGTGAGCGGTGACTCCCGTGTCCGAAGGCTTCATGTTTGCTCGACAGAAAGCGGCGTGAAATAACATTGAACGTGAAAGAAGGAAGAAACCGACTATACCTAAAGCAGCTAGCCCCGATGAAGGAAGCGGAATTCCTTTGTCTTCTTCATGCGATGTAAAGAGGAGCGTTCAATGAATCCTTGGTTTGAGCAAAACGGGGCCGCTATTCTCAATCGACGCAGAGAATTGTAGAAGCCTCTCATTACAAGCGCACTGCCACTCTTATTGCATCCCTTCTAATCAATTTTATTCCGTTTACGAATACACAATACGGGAAGAAAGTGTACATTACGGGCGTGCCGAGGTTTTGTTTCTCTAATCATTTTGGACATCACTGATCCTAAGATTATTTCTTTCGTTCTGTTATTCATTGCAGAAAAGGAAACCCCACTTGTTTATTTAACATGGGATTGTTTTGATTAGCTAAGTGAGACACATCAACGGAGCAAAACAAGAGTAAAAGAGAAAGCAGTTACGAGACGGGAGTTCGTAAATGTGGCAAGCACTTAGCTGATCGCTGCGGCACGCACGTTATGACAGTGCTATATACATAATTTCTACACACTTGCATATTTCGTCCGCCTTCTCACCGTTCTCTCACCATTCACGAGAATTATCCTTCCAGCGCTAGATGCGGTCACATCACCGTGCATTCTACAAATTCTTATATTCAGCCTGTTTTTGTGCATTGCCAAGTGACATCATTTTAATTTGTTGTCATTTTCCTCCTCTTTTCTTCTAAAACTTCCAAAGCTCAATCCGAAACCAAAGTAGTGGCATTGCAAATATAGGTACTTTCATCCGAGCACCTACTTCGTGGAGCCTTCGTGACATGCAGTTGTCAACTTGCACACCGGCACTCTGAAAACATCTACGCAGGCTGAGGAACGATGTCGATTACGTTTCCCTTTTAATCAAGATTGCGCAAAAGAAAAAAGAACATAGATTGATTAGAGTTCGGTGAACAGCGAAGAGATTGTGTCCGCTTTCCGGAGTTGTTCACTTATCACTCGGGTTGCTTTCGTGTGGTCGCCCATGTGTGAAAGCTGATGAAAATGGCCTACTACGCCCCTGTGGCTAGGTGGGTGTTCGCTCGCTTGCATCAATACGCTCTGAAGTCTGCTTTGATCTGCAGTAGGAAATAAATGAAATAAATAAAAATGACGCCTAACTGCGCCGTCTGTTGTAATTGTTGGAACTGTTCAACGCCAGTGCCTGTGTGTAAGGGCGTGAGCAAAAGGATAGTGCAAGTGACACCACCGTAGTGGTGAAATCGCGCAGGGCCGCCGGCGCGGCGCCGTGGTTTAAGAACACACCTGACACTCTTGTTATCGGCGTGTTCGTAACCGCAGCGCCGAGCGTTGGGGTCTAACTACGGTGCCATGTTCGGAGGCAGAGCATGTAACCAAAATTTAAAGCTCCTGTTCAGAAACATATTAGTGCAGGCAAAATATACCTAGAATGTCACTTAGATTTAGAAATGATTTGTCTCTTTTTATTTTATTTTTCAAGGCATCAGTCGGCTAATGCGCATCGACCTGACGATGCCTTTTTCCAGTGCACCCTGAAGTTGATTTTGATTTTTGAGGGGTTTAACGTCCCAAAGCGACTAAGGCTATGAGAGACGCCGTAGTGAAGGGCTCCGGAAATTTCAACCACCTGGGGTTTTTTGACGTGCACTGACATCGCACAGCACACGGTCTTCTATAATTTTGCCTGCATCTAAATTCATCCGCCACGGCCGGGATCGAACCCACGTCTTTCGGGTCAGCAGCCGAGCGCCGTAACCGCTGAGCCACCGCGGCGAACTGTGCACCCTGAAGTATAATAGCTGTTTCATGTATATTTTTAAACTTTAGCCATTCCCGAATGTCATCCTCTTTTTGCACAACAGTTACAAACCCCCAAACTTTTGTGGCGCGACACAAGCAATTATTTCTTTTTGTTTTGTTTGGTTTCCTCCTTATACAGCTATGAAAAAATGGCAACTTTATGATCAATTTCCGTAATAAGCCAGTAGGTGTTGGCGAAACAAGAGGGTGCCATGAAGCCCAGGGCTACATTACTGAATTTACAGAAGCCGCCTTTCCGCTAAAAAGGGCTCCGGGATGACCAAAGATACTATGTCGATTTATGCCCCCAGCGAAATAACTCTCAGCAAGCACCCTACACAACGAGCCCTTTAATCGCTAGGTCTCAAAATCGCTCATTTGTTAGGTAAGCAGGTGTGCACGAATTCATTAACTCGCAATTATGGAAGGAAGTCTAAGGATCAACCCTCCAAGACGCAGAGGCACTTCCCTATCTGCAAAGCCCATTAACAAAGGCAACCGGCATGGACAAACGAACTCATTAAAATCGAGTTAGCGGTGACACTCGGCCAAGCGAAACAACGCGAGTAGCGTCCTTCTTACTGTTTTCGCGACTGTTTTCGTGTGTGTCTGTTCTTAAGCAATACCGTTTCGGCTCCTGGGACATGAAAGAGAAGGAAGGCTAAGCCCCAACTCCGGGATCTTATCGGCTGTGCGCCGTGCGGTAATTGAGTACCGACGGCACCGCTGGCGGTTGCCCTGTCTTTTGGGTTAGAAATGCCGTCAGTAGGCACGTAAGTCTACGCGATTTGTGCTGACATCCAAGAAGCTCGATGAAGACAAGATTCCGGCGTCTTAAGCTCTCCGCCGTCAGCCTGTGTAAATTCTAATAGAAACACTACCTGAACTTTATATCTACTGAATGGATGCAGTTGCCCACTGCAGTGCTACGTCTTGATAAAAGCAGGCTGTTGCTACCAGCTACTCGTCGCTTATGAGCTGCATGTAAATTATTTCCAACTCCTAAATAAATTCTTACCGCGGTCCATTCAACCGACGAAATTTTCCTGCTTTATACAAATACCGTATTCTTGCTGACCAAGCCGTATATGTTGAGACCAGTTTGCAGAACACTATAGCTGCGTTTATTCTGATCTCAAAACGTCGCATAAATAAACAAGTTGACGGTTTATCCTATGCCGAGTCACCTATATAGGTACGGCATTCAGTACAAGCTGCGAGAGTTCAAAACTGCCAAAAGTAATGCACCGGCGAACAGACGCAATGTGCTGTTGTGGCGATCCACAAGAATCAGTCAACAAAGCTGGAATTCGCTTGTTAGCAATGGTTTATGTTCACTTAAATAATTCGCCACGCTAGCGATGACCCGCGTAGCCAGCTTATTGCTCAACAAAGACGTCAACAGATAATCGCAGCATCCTACAACAGCTGCGATCCATGAAATACTCGCATGTCCTCAGCGTGATGTCCTTTGCGCCGTGTCTTTCGTTTCTTGTCCACCGATTTGCGGAAACAAGTATTTTACCTCACATTTTATTTTTCACTGAGCCACGTTGTGAAATTCCCGTCTTCTTACGTTCTTGCGGCCTCCGGAAAGCGCGATGAGTCGACTATTGTGCAATTCAGCGCATTTGGCTGGTTTTCTTTACTTCTTTTCGTCGTCACATTTATCTCTCCGAAGGCGTAAGCTGTCCCATATATTATCGCACGCCCATCCATCAACGCGAGCGACCCAAACCTTGGAACCACTGCAATTTCTTCTGTCTCGGCGGGACTCGTGGAGGGGATATTGGCAAGCCCTCTTAAGGCCTAGATAACACAAGAAACTGTCGCGCCGGCTGGGAAGCGGAAAGCGCCTTGGCTAGCCAATAAAATGAGACATTTATCCGCAGCTTTGTTTCATGTCCGTAAATTTCCCGCGCAAGTTAAAGAAAGTCGAAGCAATGGAGGTTCAGGACGAGATAAAGAAAGGCTCACGAGCACTTTAAGCAGTTTGCTTCGCAGAAAAAGAATGTAAAATATGCTCGCTTTCACTCGAACTCCGTTTTGTGCTCTGAAACAAGGTTGCAGCCTCTTATTGTACTCGAGGTTATGGCTCAGCGGCTATGGCGTCCGCTACTCGTGTTAGTCAAGTGGGGTTAGGAATTTTACACGGCTGCTTTAATTCCAGCTGCTTGTTGTAACCGCACCAGAGAAGTATTTGTCATTGTACCGAGGAGTAAAGTTCTAAGGAGGTGAAATAGAAAACATGTCCGTGTGCTTTATGATGTTGGTGCAGGTTATGGGACCTCAAGTGGTAAAAATTAATCGGGATCCTCCACTGCAGCGTCTCTATTAGCCTATGCACTGCTTCGGGACGTTAAAGCAATAGCGTTCCTTATTATAGCATGCCATGCAGTACCGTACCATACCGCATCACACCGCACAAAACGGTACCGTACTTTACCGTACGATAGCACATGGTACCATCCCGTACCGTACCGCGCAACACTATACTATACCACACCATACCATACCATACTATGCAATACAATACAATACAATACAATACAATACAATACAATACCGCACTACACCGTACCAAATTGTGCCGATCACTTTTCACTTGGCACTTGCGGTAATACAGAACCTACTACGTCCGACGCTTTGTACAAGGGTGGCACTGGTGAACTGTCTCAAGGATCAGTTGCGCTGCACATAAATGCCTCGAAAGCGGAAGGCTGGACCGCCGTCGACGTAGCTCAGTTCGTAGTGCTTCGGACGCGAAATTCGAAGGTCGTGTGTTCGGATCCCACCTGCGGCATGTAGTTGTTTGTTCTTTTTCCTTCTAATCAATTACCTTTAAATAATTATGCTATTAATCTCCCTTCGAGGAACAACACAGATTGAAGAAGAAAAAAACGATCCGTATTTCTCTTTTGTTTCGGTGATTGTTGGCTTCCGTCATGCATACCATATTGTACTCATTTCGCCTAACGCAGCCCTTTCGATGAGGCCAGTTTCTTGTGGGGATGAATAAACGTTATGACTATGCTGTTTTTCGTTGAATGATGGCGGCAAAGAAGCGTGCGAAAAATTTCTAAATTTTAATTTCAGAGCTGTTCTGGCACTTAAAGGAACTAAAACCATACGTTAAAACTCACTCTCGGACCCGGAAAAAATAATGTTTCGGATTAGGCCCCACCATTCTGTCCCCGCTTGGTGGTATTCGCAACACAACTTCCGCCTGCAGTACCACTTGGATTGCTTCCTGTAATCTGCGAAGCAATTGCACTCGTCTATTCCCACTGGAGCCTAGCCACGCGAAAGTTACTAAGTGGCTTTGACGAGGAACGAAAAATATAACAAACACAGGAAGAACAACAACCGAAAAAAACATAGAAAAGAAATTTGACACGGAGCGGAAAAAATCCGAAAAAGTGACGCTTTTCAGAAAGAAAAGAAAAGGGTTACTGGAACACGGCATGGTTTGGTTTCGCCTGAACTAGCATCGTCCATCAAGCCTGATTTCCCATTGTTTTCTCGTCGCCTTTCGTCAAAAGCCTGTCCTCGATTTATTCCCTCGGCGAACAGACCCAGCGCCACAGAAGCAACCCAGGGGACTGCCTAGCCGCGGCACAAGATTGACGTAAACAGCCCTCGCAGCTTCCGACGTGCCGTGCGGATCGATCGCATCGCTTCCCCGCTGCTGTCCCCGCCCGGTCGGGACGCCGTCGCATTCGTCTTGTAGCTCCTGTTCCCCAGTCTCCTCTTCCGCCAGCTTGACCGGTTGCGTGGCGAAGGAGGCTACCAAGCACGAGCGCGCTTGGCGTTCGTATACCCGCACTCTCTCCCGGCAGAACTTTTGCAGCGGTGTGGTGCACACGCCAGACTTGCAAAGCAGAGTGAAGATAAAGGACGGAGGTCACTCTGTGTCGTCCACTCGCAAGAGGAGAGGAATATTTCTTTGTTATAAAGTCTGGGTTGGTTAGGAAAACAGTCAGCTGTCGCTCTTTTTTCGAAGGCGTCCTTGACAGTGCTGGGATAACGTGGCCACTGAATTTCCTCGAAAGATGCGCGAGAAGAGGAGGATGGGAGAAAAGAGGGAGAAGGCCATTTTTTCCGGCTTCCAGGCCTTCGAGATCAGGAAAAGAAAACGTCTCTTTTTCTAGCGTGCACGGACGGGAACAAGATCGAAGGATTCGCTTTCTGTTCGAACACTGGAGCCCTCTTTTTGGCCCGCGGTCTCGTCCTTAGCAGCCACGTGGCGCCAATAGGCACAAAAACGGCGCATAGCTTGTGGGCAAATGATAGCCACGAAAGCCTGACACGTGCCGATGTTTTGCATTAGACCGCAACGATCGTAAGCCTCGATGAACAGCGCGCAGAAGTAGCCTGCAATTCCACGGAGAGCAGGGCTTAAATGAATAGAGAACTCTGCTAACAAGACGAACTACTATGTTGTGAAAGATGAAACTTCCGCATCGGCGGGCTCGATAGCGCGAGTCTACGCGCATACGAAACATTGATGAACCATATTGGCCCCGCACAGTCAGAAAATGTTACAACTTTACTGCTCTGGTACAATCACAAATACTCCTATGGTGCGGTTACAACAAGCAGCTGGAATTTAAAGCAGCCGTTTAATATTCCTTACAGTCAGTATCCTTTGGAAACAGCAACTTCGTGGCCATATGCAAAATTTAAAAAACATCCTTTAACCTGGAATTCTATTTGCACGCGACACTGCCCAATTACGCACTGAAATCACTTCCCCCACCCAGAGGACGAATAAATATTTTTACCACGACTGCTGGCGTATGCGATGTCCACATTAATGAAACACTGGGCAGATATGAATACCTATTGTCAGGCTGTGCATCATCTCGTTTCTCCTGAAGAAGATAAAATGTATGCATGGACCTCTTATTCTTCTCTTTCCCTAAATCTACGCAGTAGAACACGCTGAGTTTTCTTAAGGCAGTGGCTCTTGTATCTGGCCTGAGCTGCCTTCACCCGATGCTACGATCAGCCAAAGCGCACGTGCATGTGAGCGCCTGCTGGCTGGCGACATTGCTACGATACCTGGAGGGGGGGGGGGGGGGGGGGGTAGTTGTTTATTTATTTACCTATTTATTTACTTATTTATTTACTTTTTTATACATGCTGCAGAGCAATGCCCGCTATGGCGTTAGTGGGTAAAAGAAAAAAGTACATTAGATACACCGGGGTATAACAGGCAGCGATATGCGCAAGTGGAGCACTTAGAAAAAAGATACTGTGCACCGAGAAATAAAGGAAAATTAAATAATAAGATTAACACTCAACCACACGGCAGGGATGTCCTCATAATGCAACTTTGATAGCAGATGCAAAACTTGTGGAGGAGCATGAGCGAATCGACTCAAGTAATGAATTCGAGTGTGCGATGGAGCGGGGAGAGAAAATTGAATTTCAACATTTTAGTGCAAAGATATTGAGGTATCAAGTTTAGGGCGTAATGTTTTCTCTTTTATGATTCTGGCGCAAAGTTAATGTAATTGCCATTTGAGAGCCTTACCGAAAAAATGACGATGTAAGAATTTTAATGATTCAATGCGGCAACGTCCAGAGAGCGCGGTTAGGTTCAAGGAAGAACGTGTAGAAGAAGGCGTAAAGTCGTGATCATAAGGATGATATTTGAATGGCACAGCTTTTTCTGGGATTGTTTATAACTTTTAATCTCTAACTGGTTTTACAGCTTTCAAACTACACTGCATACTCTCAAACAGGGCGAATTAGAGGTTTATACATTAGTAACTTTTCTGATTTGGAGAATCAGTTTGCGTTCGCCGTAGTTATCGCAAATCTTTTTAGTGATTTACTATACACGTAATCGATGTGATAAGACATGTTATAAGTGAAAATGAAACCAAAATACCTTTATTCGCGCACGTTATCTACGACACGGCCATTGAAAGAGTAACTAAAAAATAAAGATGGAATGATTTGCCACAGAAAGGCATCAGGATGGTTTCATCAAAATTAGTGTTCATTTCCAGACTTCTGCACCAATTGGAAAACCAAGCCAATAACTTTTAGAGGCGATAATGATCATCAGAGCCGCTAACCACTTTATATAAAGCGCATTTACTTGCTTATGACGGTAGTATTCCTCGAATATTGTTCATAGTTGTAAGACTGCTGTCGACGTTTCAAATTAGAGGTTTAGGTTGATAATGGCGAAGATCCCAAGAGTAGCTTACAGCCACCACAACTCAACTGTCAATGGGGCTGCTGAAACTAAGATACAGTTCGGGTCTTAACCATAAGTTTGTTCCTTCTATTTAATCTTGCTTGCGTGCTGACTCTAAATGTACCTACAGCGGGCATAGGATATCGTGCCCAAATTACTGCGGCCAGGAAGCAACGGAATTTAAACTCTACAGTTTAATTTTATACGCAAGTTTGCTCGTTACACCACATGCCAACACCACAAGAGCGCTACTGTACTGCAGAGTCAAAACTGTTAGAGACACCCATCGGTAAAAATACACGCTGAACTGTGTTGCACTTCGACCATGTTAGAATAGCAAATTTTTCCGTTCTTGCAATGGCGCTCAGTGCATACAAATAACATCCCCCAGCCGCTCTCAGATACATTTCGTAATGACAGTAACTAATAGAATGGGCACACTCAGCAACGCTGTTACGAATCGCCAGCGGGTGCCGACACTTGCAGTATCATACGGTAGTTGAAAATGACCTGAGGAAGACCGCTCAGCGATATGCGCAGTTTAGCGAGTGCAGTTCGCTTAGTTCCCCTTGCATGAACGTTGCATTGGGGCAGACATTGTGGCCGAGCCGGAAAAACAAGGTCGGGCTCACTAAGACGCGTTCTTCGTCTTCCAGAATCAAGCAGTGGTCGTCATGGCAACACGCGACCACAGAGGCTTCACGCGAACGACCTCGAGTCAGCAGCCGCTGCCACTTAGCGGTCGCGAGCTCTAACGACGCCTGGGGTAATGCGCCCTGTACGCATTACCCTGTGCAAGCACGGCGCCAAGGAATTCTTGAGCCAACTGCTATTTCTATCAGCGTGGCGCCACAACATTGTGCACTTTTATAAAGTGAGGGGCTGGGAAGCGCTCTGTATGAACGGTCCTGCGTCAAATCATCAGATTTTCACGTCAGTGATTTCACTTATTTTCGCTGGCTGGATGGTCGTTAAGGTTAACGGACTGAATACTAATAGAAGGCAAGCGTTGCAGGCTCCGGCAGAAAGTTAGGTGGGTGGATGAGATAGTTTCCAGGGATAAGGTTGCCGCAGCTGGCACAGGACAGGATTAATTAGAGATATATGGAGAGATAATCAGAAAGAGTTGGAGAGATAAATTGAGAAATTGTCTTGCAGCGGACGTACTCAGGCTGATAAAAATGACGTTAACTCCCACAACAGTTTTTACTATATCGATCGTATTAAAAAAAATATGTAATGTGTTTGGTGTACAATCACCGATCACGTCATTCAGTCACAGGTCACGGTTTTTCAGCAATTTATTACTTAGGAATGAAAGACAAGATACGAAGCCGATAAAATAGCGACTGTGATATCAATAATTCATCATCAGCCCAAACACAACCACTACCTAATAAAGGCATGCCCCATTGACCTGCGCTAACTCTCTCTCACATGTCATCAATTAGTGGCAAGAGATTTCTCAGTATCAGAAACATCATTTATCATAGCCCGCACCACTACCGCTTACAGCGCCGCCACTGCGCATGCGCGTTTGGTTTTGACGCGACAGGCTGGTATCTGGCGCCACTTGATGTCCACAGGTGCCACATGTGGTACACGTTAAACTGCAGCAATGGCTGTGCTCGCTATGCTAAAGGTCACTATTTTAAGGTAAAAGGACAATTACAGCCCTGTAAAATCTTACTTCAGTCTATCAAAGGCCTACAAAAGCGCCGCACTACTTGAGAATTGTTTTGCAAGCTTTATTTTTCGAATTCAGTTTGTTTTCATGCAAGTTATTTTACGTAAATTAATGAAAACCGAAAAAGACTACCCTGACAAGACTACGGCTTGTTTTTCTCAGGACAAGAAAATGCGTATACTGAAGATAATGCATCATGTATAAAACTTCACAGGCGTTCCGAACTTTTGCGGGAATTCAGAATAAAAATAGTCAAGAGAAGCAGAGAAATATACTTACAAATATGCGCAATATAAAACACACACTCTATACTCTTAAGTATTGCGAGTAAACTCAGAGGCAATATTAAAACAAGTAATTTCAGCCTGGCAGCTTTAACGTTTCTGCATGCGGAACAATGATCAACAAATGCAAGGAAAGAGTGATATATCTCTTGAGCTAAAAAGCCTTCGAAATTTACAGATATGCTAACATGTTTACTTATTTATTTTGTGGCTCCAGCGCAGGTATAGTTTATGGACTTGTTTCAATTTTGGCACCGGCTTTTGTACTAATCAATTCTCAATTTCCCGATAAGTCCTCAAAATACATAGTATTAGGTACAAATTTTCCTTACTATCAATGCAGCTTCGCTTTTTGAAATGTTGCATTTCGTCTTTCGAATGGATCTGAGGAGATTACACGCATCAGAATAAGAAATTTTTCTGACACGTTTGACCTCATCGATCCAACCTAATTCGCATTTTTTAGAACATGTGGATAAGGCTTGTTCTCCTTGCCCAGAAGAAATTCATCATTTAGCCTTATCGAAAAAACTTCAAATTCATGGCATGAGAAGCCCTGCGCTTAAAATAGTAACTTCTTATTGAGAGAAGCTAATACAACCCGTTACATTAGAAGAACATTTTTTAACGTTTAAAGTAGTACGTGGAAGTGTTCCGCAAGGGAGCATTTTGGCTCCCTTCTTTTTTAGATTGATTTTGTTAACAATAACGCCTTCTCTTTGCGACGCAGTATATGCCCCAGTTTTCTGTTCAAAATCGCCTAATGTGGCGGCCGAACACTATTATAACTATCACGAGAATTTTTACAGGCGTACTTGCGCTGTTTTTTTTTTTCGATCCCGCAGTTTACTGGTTCCACCCGTTCTTACTAACACTAGCTATCTCCATTCGAAGAACAGCAGGCGTCCTCTCTACAACCCATGTTGAAACCAAACCACGGGGATGTTCATCGGCGCATGGCTTCACAAGGCAGGCGCGTTGTCTCGCTGTAATCAAAATCAGCCAAAGCCATGTGCCACTGTGTGCGGATTCCCCTTGACGTTCAATTTGACGTTCTCAAGCTAGTACAGAGATTCAACTGACGAAGTGACATCATTAGTAATGCATTAGCGCAGATAGGCCTTATGGTGCGGCTTCCTTATGCAGAATTCCTCACTATTATATATTATAGAATTCCTCGTATACGAAGTACGACGTCCTATGATGTGAGGCTATCAAATGTGCTGAGGCCTGAAAAATCGTGCGCAGAAAATCAGCCAGCCAGAGATGAAAACTGAATGAAGCAAACAGATTTTATAGCGCACACATTGTGTTTTACGGCAGCTGTGATCTAGCCCCGATCAGTTCGTGCTTACATTTCCTTGTTTTCCAAGCATGAGTACTTTTAATGACCTAAAATGAGCTCATAATTTTTACATGACGACTTCATATGACAGGAATCACTCAACGAAAGCATACTGACACCTTGAAGGCAATCCTTAATTACCTCATGGACATGAGACGACCCACCAGAAAATCTATAGTTGATCAAAGAATGTGCAAACCTTTTCCTTGGCTTCTAGACATGCTTAACACAGAAATCTGAAAGTTTAAAGCTTTTCTTTTCATTGGATAATAACTGTCATCTAAAGGGAATAGCTATGCCGTGCCATATACGCAATTATTAATGCTTACTTTTACTACATAAAACTAATTCATTGACCGAGGACTAACGCTTTAGGATATTTTCATATGTAAAACTGGTGACTATTAATGAACGCGTTAATATGCAGCCATATGCTTCCAACATATTCATGGGTATCTGTTGTCTTGAAATCTTGCAACATTATCCTGCCCCGGAAAATTAATCTCCGCAAAGAAATTTCTGCTTAATACTTCTGGCATTAAGACAGGCTTTTCACCGTCTATTTTTTTCTCCTTTAGGCCTCTCAGAGTTTGTGTTACTTCGTCGTACTTACTGTTTAATCCTTTAAAAGCAAGTGTCTCGAATTTCTGGCATACCAATTGCACTCCGAGTGCACAATAGGTGAAGATGTTCGCAGCAAATTCTGCCATCAGTATTCACTTATGATGAAATGTGAGACACTAATACAAGGAAGCAGGGCGAAGCATAACGGGACGCGGACGCATTTACTCATGCGGACATTATTGAACGGCTCGTTCGTTTCTAAACTATGGAAATGATGCCGGTAAAATAACGTATCATCTGCCCCAATAGAATTGCCTTACGCTTCATATGTCCAAGAAGATCACCAGTGTTCTTATCAGGTGGTTAGATTAATAATTTCTGTACATCTTTCTCGCGAGGGAGACTCAAAATTCAGCACATACCACACGACGACATGGCCGCCCTAGCAGACCACATAGGACCAAGCACCGCAGCACAACATGCCATCGTGACATACGGTAGAGAGAGCGGCCTGTTTCGAGTGATGTAAGAGAGGCCGACAGATTTACGACGCGCTGCTCTGAAGGTCATGAAGACGAGCGACTAGAATATGGGTCTGCACCTACACACGCTTCCGTCCTCCTAATTACCCAGCAGCGACCGAGTGCCATCCCTTCTTTGCAATGAAAGATTCATTCATTCATTCATTCATTCATTCATTCATTCATTCATTCATTCATTATTACATTCATTCATTTCTAATTTCTTGTAAATTCTGGACACTGAGAATTTTCGGCAATATTGTTAAAATATATTTGAAACCCACAGGGCAAGAGAAGTTATTCGTTTCTTCTCGCCAGTAAATAACGCCAATACTTATTATGAGCCGTGCATGGTAACTGATATTTCCTTAAGACTCTTCCACGAGCTGTTTGACGCATCCTTCCGCGGAAGCTATGACACGGAGCTCAACCCGGTGGTTCCTCAGGTTCGTCAGCTGTGTCCACAGGTATGTCTACGTGAGGACTATAGACATGGACTACGGAAACTATGGATACAGCTGGGCCATAGTCCATGGCAACCGACGAGCCGGTCGGCTTTCATAGAAACCAGGGGCCGTAATCCGTAAGCTCTCCATTTTCCGCTCTCATTTCGAGTCCATTCGGTCCTCTGTAAGTGGTCGTTCAGCCCACGCCGTTTAAGCGTCTGTGGCAAGCGATCCGACCATTATGTGGTCGGCGACGGGACCTAACCATTGGCTGCATATCACAGCCAATGCCAGCAAATGGTCAGGCCCGGTCACCTGCTGCTGACAGAGCGCTGCGATGTACCCCATCATTGGCTACATATTGCATCCAATTTTAGCCAATTGTAAGGTCCGGAACAACCCAATAGACAGATCGTTTGCACCAGACGCTTGAAAGCTGCGGTTATATATGAGTGACCACTCACAGAGGACCACATAAACGAGAAATGGACAACAGAAAATGGACAGCTTAACAGAATACGGCCCCAGCTGCAGCACTACACGACAAACTTGAGAAGCACAACGGCAGTTTTCACCGGGTTTAGCGCATTGTGCAGCTGAGCTTAAACTTTTGGCACATTTTACATCTCATTGAAAAGAAAAAGTGAAAGAACTGCATGAAAGCTGAAAGCAAACAAGGCTCCGAACTTGCAACAAACGTTAGTTAAAAACATCTTAAAGGTATACCTACCATAGTACAAGTGAAACATAAACATAAAAGGCCCCCACATTTTTAATTATTTCTGGGCTGGCAGTAACACAGGAAGTCGCGCCAGCTTTTTTAATGTGGGCACCAGAGCAGGCTCTTGCTCTACTTTCCGTCAGCCACTTAGAGAACTCCTCCTTCACTGTAGCAGTAAGTCGCTCTTTATGTTCTATTCGTTTCTCTTAGGCGCTTGCCCCAGCACAAGCCCTCACTTGTATAACTTCGCAAATTTTCAGGCGAACGCTGGAGCTGTCTTTCTTGACTTTACGCTAGTACAGTGCGTTGTTAGTTCCCATAATTTGGTAAGTTTAATTATTAATATGGCTGCAATGGCTCGCATATTGTAGCGGTTGCTTCTTTCTTCAAAGTTTCGTCTCTCGAGGCTTTAAGTTGAGCTCTTTAATTAGCTGTCCACAATCTGTAATTTATCTAGCCTTCAAGTTTCTCATCACCAAAACGTTACCGTGAACATCATATTTCACGTTTTAATTCTTGCATTAATTTATTTAAATGCCTTTATTTTTTTTTCAAATGGAATATCTGCTGTTGCAATGGTGACGACTACAAAGGCTCAATCCCGTGCATATACCTGCTCATGTACGCGTACTTCTACGTGCCACTAGCTGTGCGCTAAGGCATCTACGTACCTAGTTATTTTCTATAGCTTGTGGGCCGGTTTTAAAACGTCCTATTATTAAACATGTCGCAATACTCGAACGCCGTGCTCCTGCTGCAGCTCTGCAAACTGCATCAACCAGTATGGAAAGATCAATACAAGAAGCACAGTTAAACAGCGCTTGAAGACGAAGTAATTTTAATGAGAGCAAGCGGAAATGACCCTGCGCCAGTGTATTGAACCACGATTAAAAAAGCAAAATGTTGTCTTGCAATCTGCAGAGCATCGAATTCTATTGAAGCGACCTGCACACGCATCAGCGCCGTCAGGATCTAACGAGCATGTGCTGTCTAACCCCAGCAAGAAAGGCTGCTTCATAACTACCAGAGAATATTATGTTTAGTTTGTAGGACCTCGCAGTCAAAATACATTAATTGGTTTGGACAGCGTTCCTGTATATTGTAACCTCTACACATTAAGTGCGTCCATGGAAAGACCTGTCAACAGGTTGGAAAAATCAGACTTCCACTATTTACTTACACCCTTGAAATTGTCAGCAAGACTACGAAATCGACCGAACAGACGAGTCAAGGCAAAATATTCCCCTGCGTCCTAAAGTTTACACATTTAAGACCCTACTTTAATGTGCATCTAATATCACGAGAGCACTTCAATCTCGCTCTGATGACTACCCCTTTGACATTTTCATCACCTTGATTTTTCATTACTCTTGTCCCAGAGCACACAAGGAGGTGTTCACGAGAGACCGAACGCGCATGTGCGGTGTACGTTTTTATTCTCGACGAAAAACGTGCATAATGCAGACGGCGCACCTGTAAAAGCATATCGAAATATATTTTCAGGAAAAAATTCTCCTTCCCCAAAAAAATCACAAAACCTGTTTGGTACGCAGCCCATTTTTCGGTTTTTCGAATCTTTCCACCTCTCTAACTTGCAATCGTTTGTAGCTAGCAATCCAAATTGTTTTCCCTTGAAACTTGCAATACTAGTAAATAAGACAGTGTCATTAGTTCTTTGTTAAAGGTTGTCTATTTTGTAATAAAGAATAACAAACACAGGAGGTTTTGAAAAATGCTTTAAATATTCAGCCTTACCTCTTCGCACCTAAATCCCCTAGAGGACTTCAATTTTCATGCAGAATTGGGTGTTTGATTGGCAATGTTCGTGCATATTTTTTAATTTATCAAGGAGAGTTCATAACGAAAATGCCCTTAATTGCGATTAAATTAGCCGAAATGTTCATCTTTGAATAATATTTCCAAAAATGTCATCTGAAACTTTACAGCGAAGCTGTACACCTCTACCGTCCAAGGAAATTTTCGTGTTGTCGGCGTCGTCAGCAAGAAACGCCGGGCTAAAAACTGAATGCTACTCCTTGTGGAAAAGTACCCAATATCACAGAAATCACATATCAAACTGATCATAAAGCAGTCGTGATATTAAAAAATTAAATATAGACAAAATAAAAAGAAATATAAAAATACAGGAAGAACAATATATACTAAACACTATATCCAATTATGCATAAAAATGAAAAATAAAAAAGGGAAATATGAATAATTATGATTACATATAAAATTGTGAAATAAAAATGATAAAATAAAAACAAACATTTACAAGGGGGTAAACCTCTTTTGAAGTCAGGCCTACATCATATAGCTCAGTACTCATTTTCATTAGGAAAAATAAAACAAGCGTCAAAAGCACAATGGATGATAAGGCTCGTGTGAACAATGGGAACACCGTCCGACGCGTTCCGGTAAGCATTAGGCTAAAAACTGAATGCAAACAGCTTGTCTCCTTTGAAATCAGGCATACAGCATACAGCCCAAGTGCCTTTCACTTGTCTCTGGTTTAACTCTTTGTACAGCCATGTGCGTGAATTTCCAGGCTGTCTGAATCATTCAAGTGACGTCGCAATAGGTAATTGGGAGTCGTTTCGCAGCGTTTGACAGCGTTGATTGGAGCCACAATTTTTTTTTTCAACTTTCAGAAACAGAACTCCAGAACATCTCTGACGCGTGCTTCAAATACATGCTGAAATATTTTTGTAGGTGCATTCAGGTTACTCACGGCCAAATGTGACGAAGTGAGCAGAATTGTTGTTACTATTAAAGGTGCACGTATGAAACTTGGATTGCCAAAGCAAACTTGCCATGTGGTCTATAAAACACGAAAATGCATAATATCCTGTGCAAGTGTGGTGCTTCGATAAAATTATACGACAGAAAATGCTGAACGCCAGTTAACTTAGTGTGGAAGGGCTTATCGTGTTACTGTTAAAACTGCCGTGCTCGCTCTTTGGTGCGTGTAAGCGCAATGCTCGCTTCTTTTGAATGCACAACGCCTACGGTTAAACGTAAAAACAGGAGCGCAGACCGACACCTTGGAGTCTTAGCGAGTCTACACAGAATTATGCTCATTAAGCTGTGAGAAAATTAGGTCCTTTGTCTTTTGGCCGACAGAGCGTGAAGTTCCGATCAGGCGGCAAGAAGCGGCGAGCATTGAAGATCTTTGGCTACGAAAGCAGTAAGAGCTGGAGGAGGAAACTCTGCTTGCTTCTATAGGAGTGCCCAAATTGCCAGGGGAGGCGCCATTAGTATCTCATGGGACCATTAAACAGCGTTTATTGCTATCACTTCATTGCACCAGGTCAGAATTATACAGTCAAATCACGCCTACTGGGCTGAATATTTCAGGTGGCATCACGAAATTTAATATCAGTGCAAGTTTCACGACGTCCAAGACCTGATCATTATTTTGCACAAGAGACGCGCCGCATGTCAGCGAATGCGCAGAAAGTCATTTTGAAAACACAGGTTAGCACTGCCCAACCTATGCGCAACAAGTGCACGTGCGCTGTATGAGTTTTGTGAGCAACCGAAATCGGAAACAATGCGTGCAAAGTAATCAGTTACTTTCTAGAACCCCAAACAACAGGAAGGCTCTGCTTAATCACCAACAGCACGCCACAACCACCATCCTGTCAACGTGAGACATTGTGGACGTACTCAGCTCTAAGCCGCCAAAGTGGTGTTAAAGTGCTCACGGAGAAGAAACTAAAACAAAAAGGGGGGAGGGGGGACGAATAAGGCAATGTGCAGCCGCTGTGACACCCAGACATTACGTTTGTGGCAGTGTACAAGAAAGAACCCGCAAGTAGAAATGTTTTCTGACAAAACTGTGAACACAGAGCTACAAACTACATCGCAAATAAACGCGCCTAAAGCACCGCATATATTGTGAATAAACACATTAATGACAAAATTCTTCCACGCTATAAGCTTTAAATTATGCTGGTTGGAATTACGCCAAGAACAGCATGCGAATGAATAAAACCAAACGAAAGAGCAGCAGCGTCCGCACGTTTCGTGGACTGCAGTCAATCTATTCTCTGATACATGTAGGCACTACAAAACACCTGAAAATATGTTTATATCACCGTCATAGTAGCCAAAAATGACAGAATGCGCATTGGGCCGTTTGCTATTTTCTACAAATGTGCTAGAAAGTTTACTAGGGTCAGATATCCTTCTCACGTCATCAGTCGTTTACTGAGAGCCCTCCTGCTTCAAACCGAAGCGAATGTGAACAGGGTGTTGATTTTGTCAAAATGGAGGCCCAGTTTACACTGACGAGTTGCGCAGTACGGTGTAATTACGTGAAGAGCTCGAGGAAGGGAGCTTTTCTTGGCATCTGCCGTCTCTTCGAAATCTTGTGCTCACTTGTACTCCCAACAACCCTTTCTCTCGCACCTTCCACCCGTACATGTTACCTTCATGCCTGCTGTAGTGGACTAAGGACGCCACGCCTAAGAATTCTCACGGCCTCGTCAGGCACTGCTGAGGCCTTCGCCTTCCTTTCGCTATCCAGTTTTTTGAGCAAGTTTGTGGGGACTTTTTTTCGCAAGGTGCCAACTTGTGACATGCAGAAAAGTGCCTCACAGAGGCTACCAGTGCAGTACTCTCGCAAACCTTGAGTATCAGACGATATAGAAAGGCCGAGGGAGAACAACGTCATGATGATGATGATGATGATGAATTTTTATGGCGCAAGGGCATCTTTGGCCAAAGAGCGCCATGGCACAACGTAGTTTTTCATTGCACAAGGTGGGGTCAGAGACCCATTTCCCAAGCTTTTCACCCTAAAGAATCCGAGCACCATGCAGGGGAAAGCTTGTACCCATTGTATCACCGGTGGGCACCCGGCAGCACTGGGGATCGTACCCCGCACCTCCCGCATGCGAGGCGAATGCTCAAACCACTAGGCCATCGCTGCGGTAAGACGGAGAACAACGTACCGGCCCGGAATAAAGTGCGCACATTCTTGCAGCGCCGTCTCAACATCAGACTCCGTGCCTGAAGAAGTTGCAGCGCTGCCGCTTGCCTTGACCACTTTCTTTCGCGGCCGTTGTAGAATGCACATTATACACGCGCTGTTAATAGACAATGGACAACCTACACCACTCGTGCCAGATGGGCGATAATATCAGGTGGCTTTCTTCGAAGTGGTGCACGTTAATATGGGGGTGTGCAAATCTTGTGCACGTTGGCATTAGTGGGGCACCTTAGAATTACGATCACGGTGGAAGAAGGAGAGGTGATCCGACGTCGCCGCGAGGCGAGGCTGTTGGTGTGACTGTTACGTACGGCGTGGCCGCAAGGGGCAGCACCAGTACTGGGGTCAACGTTTGTCGCTCGTTTTGCTGGAGCTTCTATGGACGCTTCATTTCGTTGCAAATACGACGTCCCCCTGCTTGAAACAACTCTTCTCGGTTGGATGAACGGCGCTTATATCCCTGCCCACATTTCGGGCTATAATTCCCCTCAAGGCCGCGCAAGTGAACGATTAATTGATGGTGCATATAACAGCTGCCTTCTAAGCTCATAGTTGCATTCGACTGCAACTTTGAAGTTTAGGAGAAGCACTGTTACATAATGTTTCAGAGCAGACAAGTGAACACTATAACATGCGTTAAGAGGGGTCAGGGCACCAAATAGAAGCCTCCACAGCCACAAACATGTTCAAGCAGTACTTTGCTCACTGTTTCAGGCGTCTCGTCTCACGGCACAAACTGAAGAATGTATTAATCGATTTCGGTACTGGATACACGATTTAATAGCCGCAGGAAAGTTTTATGTCATTATTTCCTAATTCTATGTTGAAAAAAGTAATGTCAGACATTATGAGCAGGTCACTGATCTCGTTTAAGGAAACCGGCATCCAATGTCTATTTGGATGCACAACGCTAAGCTTCAAAAACAAACAGCTGGAAGTGAAACACAGAAACACAACCAGCATCACATATGTTTTGTTTCTCGGGCCGCATAGCGGGCGTCGCCTAGTTAACCTCCCTGCCCTTCTGTTCATCATTCTCTCTCTCTTGGACAGTGTCAGTTATCAGCGAGCACACGCCCTCGGTGCCCTCCGTTTTCATAAAGCTGCTCCGCAAATGTTCGGTTTCGCGTTACCGCGGGCTGTTCGAAATTTGAAACCTTGTAGAAACCACAGTAGTTGTGCTCTCATTCAATCCTTAGAAGGTCGGCTGTTTTAACCAAGATTGTCTTTCACATTTGGCGCATCAGCTGCCAGGTTGGAAAGCTTTCTCGAATTGCGCGACTTGATGCTGACAGATCTTTTTTGTTGGGTGCATTGTCGCATCCTCATTCAAACTCCGCAGTTTAGAAGATGCGGTCTTAGATCAACTTTGTACTCAGCGCATCGAATGCGATGGAATAACATTTCATCGATGGTGAGGTTGCACGCGTTAGGCTTTGCTGCATGCTTTCGAAAAACTGCTTCGGCTGACGTAACCACTTGTCAAAATGATTTTAGTAACAGAAGGGACGAGAACACGGTCGATACGGAGAATGGGCTTTCGCCACGCCTCTAGAAGAGTTGCGTATCTGACAGCCCTGAAGAATATACCCGCTCCTTGCAGGTCACGCAGCCGCTATTGCAGGCAGGCACAACGAAATTGTTGCGTCATAATAAACTGCACATCTTCAACCAAAAACTTTAATTTTAACCCAACGTTTCGAAGCCAACTCGGCTCCTTCATCAGGGGTGACTGAGGGCAGTAGCCAGCGTCTTTAAGTGTGGAGGGGAGGAAGGGGTCAAAGGAACGAAATCTGTGATGCGAAACGCGTGGGGGAAGGGGATGAAAGGGGGTTAGGCTGTTAGTCTTGTTTTCGCACTGTGGGAAGGCGGTCAATGGCGACTTTTTTTTTGACCGCCTCCCCACAGTGCGACAACGTGACTAACAGCCTGAATTCCCCCCTTCCTCCCCCTCTATCACGCCTTTCGCATCACAGCTTTGGTTCTTTTGACTACTCCTCCCCTCCATACTTAAAGATGCTAGCTACTGCCATCTAGCTACTGCCCCTGATGAAGGAGCTGAGTTGGCTTCGAAACGCTGGGTTAAAATTAGTTTTTGGTTGGAGATGTGCAGTTTATTATAAGTCTTCAAACCCAACTAGAGAGGCAAATCTGTCAAAATGTTCTTTTTTAATTGTTGCTTTGTATTAGGATATAATTATGCACTCCTTACAGTAGCAAAATGAACAAAAAATTCCAGGCAGTGTTTGAAAGCACGTCTCTGGCGTTGCAGTCGAAGGGAATGCATCAGACTGTCCTGCACATCGTCGTACACCTGTACAGTGAGCTGCCGGTCATTCGGTCAAGGATTGCTATTGGCGGCACGATGTCATGAAACTGCTCTTTAATTAGCGAGGCGAAGCAAACAAACAACTGTATGTACTTTCGCTGCCAGCTCCGGGCCGCTGAAGAAGTGAGCGCCTCGTGTCGTATGCTGTATCTGTCGGAAATCGAAGTATTTGGACACTAAATGGCGCATGCAGACAATAAACTTTATTAGCGGAGTTGGAAGGGCTGAGCCCCTCATAACGCAGCAGGTCAACCCCGCTGAATGGCCAAGAGCTTATGCGCCTCGGCGACCCAGTCAGCCCGTTGGACGAGCCGAGCCTAAAGGTCCGGCTCCGAGCTGCGCAGTTTGGTGTCCCCACTGTTCATCGACAGTGATTAAGCGGATGGAGGTGACATGGCAGGCACACATGATGTGGGATAGGGTAGGTAGTGTGCCTGCCGCAGAATATGCGCTTGAGAAAGTAGATATGGAAGAGAACTGCTGGATTTGGGAAGGCGCGTGTTTGAAGCTGGCATAAAATTTAGTGCGTGCAGTTTAAAGGGATCTGTCGGCCGGTGGGTTAATGTGTCGGTCAAATCGGTAATTTAAGGTGATGTCCTGACGAGTGGTCAACCGGTACCTTGCTGACCTCGCTCCATGGTGGGGATGAGGGCTGGGCCCCACCCGTATAGTATTGCCTCTGGCGTGTGAGTGGGTACACATGAGCTGGATGGTGTTTATGGGGGGTTTAGATTGTAGGAGGCGGAGGGTGGTGGGAGGCAACCGGCGTTTAGAGGAATTATTGATTCTGGTTTTGGAGCCGCTGACAATACTTTTGAGGGTTGCGTTGGAGGAGATGATGGCTTAGCGCGATGGCTGCCTCTTCGGCGATAACGAGGGAGGAATTCATGACGGAGACAGAGAAAGTGGGTTCGGCCGCGGTATATTCCGTAACCGCGAGCGCAAAGGCGTTCCCATGGCGATACTCGGCGGCATCCACATACGCCACATCCTCGTTATAGCCGCAGCCTTTGTGTAGAGTCTCCGTCCTTTTCTGCCGTCGATCTGCTCAGGGAGGAGGGCTCCGTGTTCATCTGTGGGGCATGAGTGACCCTCGTTGTGGCCTGTCACTGTAATTTGACTGACTGTTAATGTGGGGTTGTTTGTGCTGTGTCATCACATTTGCACAGGGAGGAGGGCTCTGCGCTCCTTTGTAGGGCTTGGGTGCCGCTCGTTCAGGTCTGTCCACTGTGTCTTGCCCGGTTGTGACAGGGACTGCAGTTTTTATGCGTTGCATATTGCAATCACTCAGTTCAGCCCTTGGGCGCGGCCGGGCAGCCACCAAACCACGTGACGTGACGTCACGACAGCCGGAGGAAAAGCTGGGCCCCAACTCGCGCGGTCGCGCGCGGCCGCAGCCACCACCTGACTCCCGCTCCTCCCGCTAGGGGCGCTGCGCCGGCGCGTGACCTCACGGAGGAAAAGCTGGGCCCCAACTCGCGCGGTCGTGCGCGGCCGCAGCCACCACCTGATTCCCGCTCCTCCCGCTAGGGGCGCTGCGCTATGATTGACGTCACGGCATATGTATAAAAGAGCTGCGCTCCTTCGCCGGGACAGTCTTATACCCCTGTCACACGGGCATTTCGAGCGCCCTCGAACCGATAGTCTATCGACTCAAAGGCGACCGAGCGCTGCTACACGGGCAGTTTCAATGGCGATCGAGTCAATAGCCTATCGAGTCAACGGAGCAGCACGAAACTCCATCGAGATATGCAACGCATTCTTGGCTTAACCAAGCTAAGCCTGGCCATTTTTCTTCTTCGTTTTTTTAATTTTTATTACTTCTCTACTTTTCTTCGTGCCGTACTCACTGCGCTTTGCCTGACTGTAACAGTGACCTTCACTGTGATGTGCCTGTGGTTTCCCCTTGTTTCTGTTCTGTACTCTGACTTTGTCTGTGCCTCTGACTGTTCTGTGACTTTGGTTTTTCACTTTTTTTGCTTGACGTTTTTAGCTCCCTGTTTTCTCTTTAAGTTTTTTTAACGTTTAGCTCCTTTTTTGTATTTTCTTTCAGTCCGGTGAAGCGTTGCTGGTCCGGGACTCCTCTTTCTTTCATTTTTTTTTCTGAAAGGGCCATTAAGAAAGGTACGGAAGACAGGGTGCATGTTACGGGGAAGGAGACGAATGTCAACGCATTGGTGAATTGAAGTGGGAAAGGAGGCTTTGGGGGAAATAGGGATTTGCAGCGGACACCAACATTGCTGAAGATGTGACGACCCGTCGTCGCGCGCCAGAGGCGCTCACGTGGGCCCAACAAGTTGAGTTCTATGAGTTCCGACGCTGTGTTGTAGAAGCCTAATGCCTGAAACCAGGCAGTGGTGATGACGGGTAGCAGACGTAAGGTTGCCTTATAAGTTTTGCAGATGAGTGTGTCTATCTTGTCTAGTTCTCCTGCCAAGAGGGTGAGGTATGGGAGGGAGTAAACGAGGCAACTGAGGATGAAGGCTTGTACGAGGTGCACGGTTTGGTGGTCTCGAAGCCCTCGATTCCTGCATGCGATGTGGTAGATGAGACGGCTGGTCTGGTCTTCGTGTTGGGATATTTGCTGGATGAATGTGGTGTTTTGGCGGTTCTGTTGCATGCCAAGCACGCGTAGCGTGGGTACCCGCGGGGTTATTTGCTCTTCAACATGAAAGGTGATGTCCTGTTGGAGAGGATAGCCGGGTCGCGGAGGAAGGAGAACGAGTTCGAACTTCGTGGGGGAACAAGGGAGTTTGGCATGTTCTGCTGATTCTACTACAGCTTTAATGCCGTGTTGAAGGGTAATAGCAGCATCACTACTGCCGCTGACCCACAGAGTGACGTCGTAGGCGTAGGTAGCAGTATGAAAGCTTCTACCTACTCAAAATTAGGCGGTTAACTAAATAAAACAGCCATATATAAAGTTCGGGGCGTTTGAACGCTGACGGAGGTCGCAAATATTCCGTTCGTGAGCCGCTTCTCCAAAAGAAACCACGCATAATCGGCGGATAGGATAGCCCGTTGAACACGTGCTGCCCCTAGCGGCGGCGCTCACTTCCGGTCACAATAAGTGGCTGCTTTCACACCTCAGCCTGGCCGAGCCTTCGGAGCCCCATTCTTTTTTCCAGCGTGGTTATGATATTGGAGAGTTACAGAAAAGCGTGATCCGCAATCCGCCAGCGTGAACCGCTTCTGCGCAATGTCAGTGCGCACGCGCTGAATTTTTCCGATGCTGCACACTGGCGTGCAGCTTCCCTGCAACTGGCTCTATCTGGTGCCATCAGGGCGATCTGCTCATGCGCAATAGCGCCTCGCGAAAAGCGGTTTACGATATTGGATCGCGAATTGCGCTATGCTATAACACTCTAATGTGCGGGTCAGCAACGGGTGCGCAATAAGATTATTAATAGGCTGGTTAGTTGCCTCAATGGAGGAAGAGGAGCAAGCGATGAGAAAGCTGCAACTGTTACAAATAAGCCCTCGCCCAGCGACTGTCCTGCAGGTCATGCGCTGTTTTTAATAATGGCGGACAGCGATTGCCGCCTTAATTTTTAAGCCCGACCACCTCGTCTGTGTTCGTGCGTTCAACGCCGACCTCTCTATTCAGTTCATTCCTGCTCCGTGCTTCGTGTTTGTTCTTCCTAGAAGGCATATGTTTCATATGTGAACACAGCGCTGAATGCGCCCCACAACGACTCGTAGAGAATCAGCAGGTGCATAGCAGCGTTCATTGACAGTGTGATGAAGCGTACCGAGAAGGCGCAGTCCAATAGACAGTAGGCTGTCCCAAAACCTTTTCGCCTTCGTATAAAAAAAAGAATGACTCCCTTTTAAAGAATCGCCTCCTCCCGACGGCCCACTTCATGTGAGCCCCGGCTCTTCCGCTTATAGAGAGAGAGAGGAGTCGTAGAGGAAACGCAGGGAGGTTAACCACTAGATTGAGGGATGCGTAAAATAATAAGAAGTATAGCAATGTGGTCTGTATGTAGCACGACAAACAATGACAAGCGCTCTGAAAGTCACAGGCCGCCGCAGCAGTAGCCTGAACATCTTGAGGGCTGCCGAACACTGCGACCCGACCTGAGTAGAACAAATCTAGAGTCCTATATCACTGATACGAGGCAGACAGGCAGCGCAGACATTCTAGTGTGTGGAAAGGCTGCTTGCCGTTGCGGCTGATAATTATTGATGACAACATAACACATCCCGACTTGTTCTCGGAACGATGAAGCTGGAGGATGCGTTGTGCCAGCTATTGGACAGCTGCAAGCACCGGATTCAAGAAATCGAGCATCCGCAGTGCATTCCGCGCAGTGGCATGTGCAAACTTGAAAGCAGCCCACGCATGGCATTCACGATTGGCTTCAGCATTGCAATCACTTCCTCGCCTGCGACCTGGGCCGGTTTCTGACCTACTACCCGACCAGCAGTAGGCTCAACACACTGGGTGCGCGGTGACTGTTCTATCACTGAGGGTGTGGAGAGCTTCGGGAGCGATGGCCGAATCACTTGCCGGTCTTGGTCTTGGACCGGAGTTGGGCCTTGTGCTTGATTGCACAGTACCTGCTTGGTTACTGCGGGTGTGTGTAGCTCCGGCAAGGATGGCCAAGGCCCGTCTGCGACAACCGTCCCTGCCTCGCCAGTCATATGGCTCCAGTTCCTTAAAGTATAATGTGCGGAGGGGGAGGAGAAGTTGCGTAAATTTTTTGACGATCCTTTCCAATGCTCACTACACATTTAGAAGACCTGTGACTAGGGTGACGAGGTCGTCGCACCTTAGCGACGGGTTTTCTGTGCGTGGAATTGTCTCTTGCTATTCGTTAGAGTATCGCCCGTTCCCTTTTCAGGCGAGGACAATCTTTTGAGGCAGCGTCATGAGGGCGACACTTGGCACACTTAAGAACTGTTGCTCGGGAAGCATCGCTGCTGGGTGGCTGAGTACACTATGGACACACGTTGGGGAAATTGCACGCGACCTCCGTGTCCTATCTTCATTCATTTCTGGCACTGAAGCGGCTTCGTGACGAAAGGCCTAACTACATGCCGAAAGTACCCAACCTTCACGTACGTTGGAATGCAATCCCCTTGGAAGATCAACTTGATGCACTTTTTCCTCCCAAGACGCTGAGCTTGCAGTATGGCTACACCGTCAGTAGCTGGTTTGAACAAAATGGGCAAATCAAAGTCGCGGATGGCCACGTCGACGTCGTAAATGACGCCTGCCGTAGTTCCACTGCCTAGAAAAACATGGGAACGAGTGCTGATGCCGCCGAGCGTTTTGATGGTGCTCAAACTCTCAAGCGCGTTCCGGTCCATGACATCAATGGTGACAACATTCACGATTCACCCTCCCACCTTTAATTGCTCCCGGGACGCGAGCCTCCAGGAACGCAGACGTGGCTTGCCTGTTGATGTGGTTGAGACTGTCGGTGGGAGTCTCTGGCACAAACAAGACAGTGTGTGCCGATGCTCCTCGCCCGTAGTGATGTGGACGTACTCGACGACGACGAGTCCTCACCTTCGCGTAAGTCTTCGTTTCGCTTCTTGCTTAGGACTCCAATGAAGCCGCCGTCAGCCGAAAAGTCATCACTGGTGGCCGAGCACACTATGGTGGCCATGCTGCTTGAATCACTCGGGAGGCAATGACGTTTCCTCTCGGCAGCAGCAGCTGGCCCACCGGTCTGAAGTCCAACAGCGTCCACTTCCATCACCGTCACCAAAAAAGAAACACTGGTTTCATTATAATGTAGTAAATCAGGAAAAACTCAAGAGGTGTAGGGACGACGTTCTGGTGTAGAACCACTTCATCCTCCGCTTATGAAATCTTGATGTAGCAAGCGCGTCTGTGGATGAGTACATTATGTCTTTCAGAATGCCTATGTGTCTTATTGTGTTAGGACGTCATGGCCTTGAATATGTTCGCTGTTTTTCTTCGCATTTTCTGTACTTCCCATTCAAACGTATAGGGCAAAGTCCCGGGCCACAGATACGTTATTCCGGCCGACCCTGTTGTATATTAAATCTTTTTGCTGCTCTTTTTTTGAAATTTCACAGTGGGTTGCCAAGTTTCTTACCAGAACCTTTCATAGCAGCTCTTCAGAAACCTGTGTGTAATAACGAGGCACTGCGGGTGATGCAAATGATATTTACCTTTTTTTGTTTGGCGCTATTTGGCTTTAGATACTCTTGCGCCAAAAAAACTATCAACATCATCATATTTACCTTTTCATCTTAATGCAAGTAGGCAATTTGTTGGTAGCTGAGTTTACCTCCAATGCGTCGGGAATACTTTCAAAGTAGTTTATGAAAGCATCTGCACTGGTTCGGGCTCTCTATTTCACTTACGCTAAGCACGAAGTGAAATGATTTCGCGTATATGGTTCATGCTAGCCCTTCCTTCTCATTTTTGCGTCCATTTGATACCCCGTTGGTAACACAAGATGACTTGCACACTCAGTAACCTTGTCGCTCACAACTGTCTATTATAAGGTTGGTTAGGGGCATCTCGCAGTGGCTTCCCTAATATTTTTCTCTTAAACAATAGCAATTCTTGAAAACCTCTTAGAGAGGAACCCCGCCTTTCCAGAGAGGGAATGAAGTTTGTTTTTTTCTCCGATGAGCTATCCTTGACAAAGCAAGCACCACGGCGAAACGTGAGAGTTGCTCTTGTCGACGTGTCGGCTGCACGCGACAGCGTCCCTGGAGGCCATCAACATCTGCGCCTGAGTGCTGTGAAAATGTTGCGGGAATTAAATTTCATGTTTTATGGAGTTTTGTCTGGCATCAGGCTGCGTTTCTTCCGTCGAATATTTTCCAGCGAAAGAAAAAGGTGACAACGCGATACATAAAAAAAAAGTTCAGATGTGTGCAACGTACTTATGCGCAGTTTTGATCGAGTGTCCCGAATGTCGGCAACTCTCGCACGTGGAGCTGCTGTTCCGTTCGAGTATTGCGAAACAGAAATCCGATATACTTGTCCGTCCATCGGTCAGAATGTAATACGAAACAGCGCGCTTTTTTTTTTTGCTTTTGCTTCAGTCCTTTTCTCAGACTCCTACCTCTTTTTCTTTTAGGGAAAACGAAATTTTACCGTGGTGAAGAGCGAAGTTGGTTCATTTTGCCTACAGCTAAGTTTTTTTTTTTGTTTCTTGCTCACATCTGCATGTCCTGAAAATGCGTTTTAGCAAGAGCATGATGCGCCAAATGGCCACGTCGCTCGCGCTTATTTTCTTATTGTTTTCTCTGGCATTTTCTCGAGAGCCTGCTTTTTTTTCTACCCTTGCAAATATATGCCGCCTGTAAGACAGTCCAATATCCACGTGGTGAAACCTAGGTAAACATTTCAATTCTGATGGCCATGTCATTTTATCTGCCGCATCGTGTTCCGACTCCTCTGCCCTGGCTAGTTTCTTCTGGGGTTTCCTTACAGAGCACAATAGAAAAACGTGAGATTTTAAATCACGCGCCTATAAGCTCCCTCCCCTATACACAAAGGAAAAAAGCCCAGCCGCCACAGCCGGGTTCAATTTGATGTCACAGAAGTCCCATTTTGAAGGAGACGAAATCCAAAAAATCCTGCGCACTGGTATTTGGGTCAGATGCAGGGTAAGATTTTGGTGCTTTTGGTGAGGTTTTTGTGCAAGTGATTGAAACTTTTTCCAGAGACTTGTGTTACAGAACGCATAATATGCACACGTTGCCAGGGTATGTACGACTGCAATAATAGTCAGTAATCATTGAAGGAGCAACACAGACGTGTTGATCGGAAAGCAGGCACAAAAAGTTTTTAGGTTCCGGACGCAGCTTTAGCTAATCAGGCGGCCTACAGTCGCGACCGTATTACCTAAATTAATAAAACTAGAATAAGTGCATTCCCTAAAAAGAACCACACTAAGCAAAGTGGAAGATCTGCAGCCGTGTAAGCACGAACAAAATGCATGCATTAAAAGCAGAAAAATCTCTCGTCTGTCATAAAACTCGTCCATTGCCAAGGTGGAAATGAGATCGCCAGACTGAATGATTCCCATTGGCTGGAGGTAAATGACGTCATCTGGCCGGAAAATTTCATTGTAAGGAAAGAAGCGACGTCACCAGGCCGGGAGTAAGATCACCAGACTGAATGTTACGCCCCTTCCGGTTAAGGTATCAACAGCCAGTAATGCCACCGCGTTGCGAACACGCTATAATTAGGTGTGCCTATGATTTTCTTTCGCCTCTTATATCGCTCTGAAAGTATGCTTCTTACCCGTATCGAGAGCTTATCGCTTGCAGGAGTGTCCGTTCCTTGGATATTAGAGTGCACATGGGAGGGCCCGCTTTGATGTAAGAAACGTCGGACTGGCGAGCTAAAAGTGGATATCATTACTTGCTTGAAGACTAAGAACCACGAAAAAACAGAAGTAAGAAATGTTGTTACAAAACTCGGGGCTCAATTTTCCAACGGAGGTCTTCTGATTCGTTGTGGGAGCACCAAGCATTTGAAATTGCACAAACCGGCATATCGTTTAGGAGAATGGTATTGCAAGCTAGTTGGTTCATTTCGAGGTGTTAACTAACCCTCATTCTATACGAATCTGGAGGTAGACCCATGTGTTAGCAGTCGATCGTGAGGTTACAGGCGATATCTGGAGGTGGTCGAGGGAAGGAAAGAATGAATACGAACAACAATAGTTTGTAGGGTAACCCTAACAAGTGCAATCATCAAAAAACGGCAAAATGAGCTGTAATACTACCGTGGCAATATGCGTGGACAGCGATGAGGACGAAGTGGTGGGCGTGACGGGCGACGAGGACGAAGTGCGTGATTCGTGCCGGGCTGCTTGCAGATTTGTCGCACATATTTTCCGCTGTCTCTCACTGCAGATATCTTCTTTCTCCGTTTTAGATATATTTTTCCTGGTACATTATTGGTGCAGATGCGGGCTACCGCAACGGTCAATACGGAATCTCGCAGCGCACTCCTCAGAAGTTGAAGGGTGCTGTAACGGCACCTGCCACCCCGATGGTCATCACTGCGCACCCACGCGACCTTGAGATCTGCGGAACAGACAGTGTCGACATGGAGGACTGGATCGCGATATACAGCGCGTCAGTACACACAACAGGTGGGACCCGACCCTGAAGTTGACCAACGTGATCTTCTGCATAGCAGTTAGGTCGAGGACGTGGTTTTATCCGTGAGGACGAACTCACCAGTTGGGAAATCTGCGAGAGGAAGCTCCGTGATCTGTTTGGTGAGCCGAACGGCCAACCGCTTGCTGCAAAAATGAGCTCGCGTGCCGCGCACAGACGTCCACAGAGTCCTACGCGTAATACATCAAGGACATATTAGACCTCTGCATGAAAGTCGACTGATCTGTATCACAGAATGACAAAGTTGGTAACGTGCTAAAAGGCATCGGAGATGAGGCCTTCAATCTGCTCGTGTACAAGGACTGTCGAACGATGGACGCGATCATCAAAGAACGCCGCCGATTTGAACAAGCGATGACCCAGAGGATTTTGCCGCTGTTCACACGGTTGCCGATTACGGCTTGGACGTCTTACGTCCTGCGTTGTCTCGGCTCCACCGCGCCCTCGTTCGAGATCTGAGAGCTTAACACGACTTCTGCGTCGGGATCTAGAGGCCATGTCCCCAACTGCCCTTCAACCACCGAACCCGAAGACAGACTCATTGTGTTAGGACGTCACGGCCCTGAATATGTTCACTGTTTTCTTTGTATTCTGCAGTTTCCATTCAAATGTGCAGAGCAAAGACCTGTGCCGCAGATACGTCGTTCCGGCCGACTCTTCCACATATTAAATCTTTTTTTTCCTGCTACTTCTCTGAAAATTTGCAGTGGGTTGCCAATTCTCTGACCAGAACCTTTCATAACCGTTCTTCACAAAACTGGGTGTAATGACGAGGCACTGCGGATGATGCAAATGATATTTACATTTCAACCTTCATGCAAGTAGGCAATTCGTCGGCAGCCGAGTTTACCATAATACGTTTTGAAGACTGAAAGTAGTTTATGGAAGACATCTACACTTGTTCGAGTTCTAAATTTCACTTTCGCTATGCACGAAGTTAAATTGAAATGATTTCGCATATATGGTCTGCTGTCCATGCTGTCCATATATGGTCTGTTTTTCGTAGAGTCTGTTCTCTGGCGAGAATTCGCCAACCATAGGATCAAACCTATTTGCTACATTAGTTCTCCAGTTGCTCGCCGCGTGCCCCGGTGCTCGGTTTTCGCCATCCTTACTATATTCCCTCTGCGCAGCCGCAACCCAGCCGAGAGAAGAACACTTCACGACAGGCCCATCTGTTTTAACTGCCGCAACGTTGGCTACATCTCTGGACACTGCAGCAGCACTTCCTCGTCGACCTACCGCCGCTGTACATATTCTGCCTCTTCCTAGGGCTCTTCCTTGCCTCTGAACCGTACTTTTCAAGACCCCATGCTTAGGCTCCTCTCAACAATCGCTCGCCGTCACCCCAAAGCCGCCAATATCGATTGCCCCAACCTCACCTTCCGTCGTCTGTAGCCCCATATGCATGCTCCCGTTCAGAAAAGTGACGGCTGCAGTCTTGGGGTGATGAGCGCTGCCCTCCCCAATCGAAGATCCTCATTTAACTCTCCCTGTCCGACGCAACATGCTCAGCCTCGAGGAGAACGGGGTCGCGGTTACCGCTCAAATTAACACGGAGCGCACGTCTCCGTCATGAATGCTCGTACGCACGCCTGCCTCCTCAGTAGTTGTCCGCGTCGCTGATCGCGGTACATCTGCTGGCCTTGGCATGTGTTCTGCTCGAGTATGAATCGCCGGCCGCCATAGTTTAGTTCTCTTTACTCTCCCTTCTTCTTATAGACCTCGTCCTCGTCCTTCGCTTTCTCGCGACAAATTCCGCCCTCATCTATGGCGCCAAAACTGCCGTTCAGGTCGCCCTATCTCTTCCTCAGGAGCCACCGGAGCCAATTGTGCACCGAATGTGTACCGTCGACTTTATCTGCTTGGACTCCGAAGCCACCACTTAAGTCTCTTTCGCGTCTTTGGCGCCAGTTCCAAATGGTCTCTACATCGTTACTGCCGCCCTTGATGCGCCCCTTACTCGGTTTTGCCCTTGTGCACACACACAACGTGACCATGTCTGCAAACCGAGCACTCCTACGTTCTTCAGCTTTACATCGTATATTCAGCCGCTCAAGAAACGTATCGCGTTAACCACGCTGTGTCCTCTGAGTGCGGCATATCAGCAGTGACAAGCTGCGTACCGCCCTCATCTAACTGTCGCTTTTCTGATGTCCCATCATCCGACGAATACTCCAAAATTCTTTCTTCTGACGTCTCACCAACCCAAGCTTATGACCTTAGATATCTTCTGTTCTCTTTTTCGCGACATTTGTAACTATGATGATCGCCCTTTGTCGCAAACCTCAGTGGTTCAGCACCGCATAAGCACCAGTGATGTCACTCTTCTTTTCCGACGTCTGTGTAGAGTGTCCAGTACCGATCGCAACGTAATAGAGCAGGAAGTGGACAAGGTGCTCACTGAAAATATCACAGAACCTTCGTCGAGACTTTAAGTCTCGCCATTTGTTCAGGTTAAAAATAAGGACGAGACCTGGCGCTTTTGCGTTGGATACCGTGCCGGCACCTCAACGGCATAACGAAAAGGATGTCTATCCTCTTCCAAGAATCGATGATACTTTGGATTGCCTTCGCGGCGCCAACTACTTTCTTTCGCGAATGTTAGGTCCGGGTATTCCAAATTGATGTTGATAACAAAGTCCACGAAATGACAACTTTCTCCACACCGTACGGCTTATATCAGTTTGAAGTCATGCATTCGGTCTCTGCAAAGAGCCAGCGACCTTAAAAGGAATTATTCACTCCCTTCTTCGCGACTTTAAATGTTCCACGACCCACGTATCTGTCTTAGCTTGACAGTATTGCGGTTTTTCTCGCCCACACTTCCAAAAAACATTCAAGAATGGACGAGCATTCTTTCTGTCTTCTGTCGAGACGGCCTCCAGGTGAACACGTCCTAATCCCAATTCGGTCGCCGCTAACTCAACATTTTCGGACACCTGGTTAACTCTTCTGGTGTCCGCCCGCTCCCTGCTAAAGCTGAATCCGTCTTTACTCCCATGCCGTCTAACGATGTGCGCAGCTTAGTCGACCTGTGATCGTTTCTCCACAGTTTCGTCAAAAATTTTGCCGGCACCACTTGTCCTCTCACCGACCTTCCTAAGAAAGACACCTCTTTTACCCGGGGCCCTGCCCACGAGGAGGCCTTTCCTTCGCTTGTCCACTTGTTCGCCTCCCCATCTATTTTGACCCATTTTTACCACTTTGTACCGACTTCTACCACCGAGTGCAATTACTCAATTTTACTTAATTACAGAGTGGGAGTACCTGCATCAACCCTTAATTTCTTTGCCGCGTAGCTAAATTGCGACGCTACGTGTTTGCCCGTCCTTTTCTGTTGTGGCTGTTTTCTATTGGACATTTTCAATAATGAACCCCACAGGTCGGGGTGATCGCTGGGCTTTGCGCCTCAGAGATAATTCTTACACCTGTAGGCTCAACGCCTCAGGAGCGAAGGAACAAGACCACTGCTCTGAACCGACACCAGAACAGAACTGCGAGCCGTGGCGGCACTAGCCGCGGCCAGGCGCCGTCTTTATTTTCATCACCGGGTGGCGCGCGCTATCCGGGTTACCGGCGCTACCCAAGAGAGGGCGCTACACACCGCTGTCAACACATCAGGGCCTCTACATCAAGACACCAACTGCCCTTCTCGTCACTTCGTCAAGCCTCGTGATCCCGGCAAAAATTATCTCAGCTCTTGCGTCTTCGCTGCCTCCCATCTGCTCAGCTTCGTGGACGAGCAACGCTAGGGCTCCTCCTTGCGTCCATGTATAGATCGCTTCAAATGTGCCGACCCAGATCTTTCACTCCAAGTTTTTGTTATTCAACCTATACCATCGCAGCCATCGACCCGGGTGACCTCCGCTGCTCTTTGTCGTTCCCAGTGTCTCCGCTCACATGTCCTTGCCGAACTAAACAACCTACCGACCACGGACGAATTCCGTGTCTCCCGCAAGTACGATCGGATCCTACGCAGCTTCTGCTGTCTCCGTCTATACCGCGCTGTTCGGCGTCACGTTGCCTGTTGAAACCTATCCCAACGCAGGAAGAGGCCATCCACGTTGCCTGCTGGCCTTCTCCAGCCTATATATGCATATCTGGAACCTTTTAATCGTGTTGGACAAGACCTCCTCGGACCTTTTCCGACGTCCCATTCCGGCAACCGCTTTATCACAGTCGCAACTGACTATGCGGCCAGGTACGCTATCACGCGAGCATTTACAAGTTGCGCCGCCGATGTCGCCCAATTTCGTTGCAGAATTTCATCCCACGCCACGGCTCTACAAACCAATTGCTGTCGGCCTCCGGTCGCTACTTTTTACACTGGATAGTTGGAATACTGCGGTCTTGCTCCACGCAGTACAAGCTCACTATAGACTACCATCTTCAAACGAACGGGCTTACTGAGTGGCCCAACAAGACCCTGACTCACATGCTTTCTAAATATGTCTCACCCAACAGCCATAACTCGGGCATTGCTTTGCCTTATGTAACCTATGCAATGGCATGACACCTCGGACTGTTCGCCTTTCTATCTTCTGTTGGTCAGTATGCTGTACTACCTATAGGCACACTGATATCACCTTCCACGTCCCCAGCCATTCGGTACGCACGTGACGCCATCGCCCATGCCACTATGGCCTGCCATATCACCTGCTACCGGCATGACACCTCGCAGACCTATTAGAAGTCTGTTTACGACCGTCGGCATCGGTCAATACACAACCCATCCGGATTACTCGTCCCATTTTGATCTCTTCCTCAACGTGTGGGCCTATCAAAGAAAGTTCTTCGTCAGTACAGTAGCTCTCACTGCGTGCTTCGTCAAGAACGACATACTTCACGTGGTTCGTCACAACATAAACCGCACGTCTTTTACGGCCTCCACTTAGAACCGAGACGGCGCTTTTGCTTCCGGGGAAATTGTCACGGTCACGGCCGTAGGCGTGGACAACAACGAGGACGAAGTGCTTTGCGTGTGCGTGGAAGACGAAGAGAACGAAGTCTGTGGTCCGGTATTTGCATGTGCCATGCTTACTTGCTTACTAAGGAGAAGAAGATGTGGTCCGGCTCTCTGCAGCTTTATATTCTTGCATGGGTTCAGAAATTCCTAAAAGATAGGCGTTTCTTCTGTTCTGACGGTTCCTTTACTTCCAAGACTTTTTCACAGACTACGGGTGTGCCTGAGGGTTCTGTACTGTCTCCGTTAATTTTTAATATACTTGTCCGAAACATACCAATTCAGGGTGACGTCAAAGTGTTTGTTTATGCGGAAGACATCACCTTTTTTGCTTCTGCTAGAGACATTCACTCACTTTACCAAATTTTGCAGGCCTACCTCAATGCACTGGAAGTATCGCTGGGCAAGTTGCATTTAATTCTCAACGTGAACGAATCTTCCGTTCTCATTTTTCCTCCAGCGTCCCCTCTTTATATATGTCTGCAGTATTGCGGCGCCCAAATCCCGCAAGTTGAGTCCTTAAAATAACAAGGTGAAATTTACGACCCTCATCTAGACTGGTGACCTCATATCAAAAGAATGGTCTCAAAAGGTGAGCGAGCTCTCGGTCGCCTTATGCGAATCAGCAATAAGGAATTTGGTATGCGCAGAGACACTCTTATTTCTCTATAAGACTTACGTAAGACCAATTTTGCAGTTCGGTTGCGTTCTGTTCTCCGGTTGCTCTAGATACAAAATTCAACCTCTGGTTCTTTTGGAGAAGCGCGCTCTACGGCTTTGCCTGGGTTTACCAAAATCAGTGGCGAATTGTGTCCTCTTTCTGGAATCTCGCATACGGGACTAACTCTCGCTTCCAGCTTCTCACTGTGCGCACCTCCTTACGGGGACTTGAGCCAATGCCTGGAGTGGCTCCTCCAATTTTTTGACTAACCCAGGTTTTTTTCTAGATAAACATTGGCCGCTTTACAAACTTCCTCAATTTGTGTTTAATGAGCACCTTTTGTCTAGAATTGAAGTCTCGCTTAGGTCCGTGCAATGCATCGGCAGTTTGCAGGCTCCACCAGCTGTTTGCTTCGACCATACGCTGCCGCTATATGCAAATCACTTATCTGCCAACGTGCTAAACCGTCTCCTGAAGGAATATCTGTTTCAGTATCCGAGTCATGCTGCAATTTTCACAGATGCCTCTCAACAAGACGAAAAGGCAGCAGTAGATGTTTATTCCCACACACTAGATTAGAGTTATTCTCTCCGGTCCCTGATTGTACACCAATTTTCGCTGCTGAATTTCTCGCTATTGGTTTGGCCCTTCAAAAAGTTCCCAGCAATATTCCTCAAGTTATCATTCTCCCGGACTGCCTCTCAGTCTTGGCTGCACTAGAAAGTTCGCAAACTACTCTCGTGTACCGATCCGTAATTTACTTTGTGGCACGTCATGTCCAAGATGTGCGCTTTCAGTGGATACCAGGGCACTGTGGCATTACTTCAAATTCAATGGCCGATTTCCTAGCGAAATCAACCATCAGTGGCCCTGTTGCCCATGTCCTTCCAAACCTCACCCTTCTGACCACGTCCCTTTATGAACGTTACCAAATACACCATTACCTGAGCCATGAGCCCATCCTTGGTACAGTGGATTTCTAACATTTGAAATTCCCATGGAACATACGTTCCTGCGCATCAAGACAATGTGAGGTTTCCATGACGCTGTTTCGCTGTAGGATTCCTCGCCTTAATCTATATTTGTGCCGTTCTGGGTTCACGCCGTCGAATCTATAAGCGTCATGCGGGGACGTTTGAACGATAGATCGTTTCATCCTCTGCTGCCGGCGATTTGCACGGCAGACAATTCAGTGTTTGGAAAATCCTCTCGCTCAGTTAGGGCTGCTATCTACTCTTCCCGCCCTCCTCTCCCTCGGTTCAACCGTCAAAGTGCATGCCATTAGGCAGGTGTGTCAGCTTCTTCACAAGTATGTCATTGAAACCGGGAGATTTTTGTGTTAACTTCTCGATGCCTTTTCTTTCCTCTCAAAATTATTTTCTTTCTGATTAATTCCTAAAATTTAGTTTTTCTACTCGCACCGCTTTGTTTCCTTGATTTGCATTCGGACTTCCTCAAGCTCTCTCAAAATTCGTGACTTTCTTTTTCACTCAGAGTCCTCTCAATTTATGAGCGGCTTGAGATAAACCTGGATGAGATTTTCCCTGTTTGAATCTGCACCAAAACCTAGCCAATCCAGCACCGTGGGTATGTGCCATCGTATTTGAGGCAACCACAACAGCAACAACAGCTCGCCCTTTCGTAGTTCGGCTCCTCTCCTTCTGCATACATTCATTATCATTTTGTAAATATATTTTTTTCGTTACAACACAATCCGAGCAACTGCATGTTTTGCAAGCATTATTGTATTATCGTATGGAACGCGGCAATTTTTTTTTACTGTTCATTGGAGGACCACACAAAACAGCTATATATCTTGTACATTTCGCAGCTTTCTCTCAAATAGCTGCTCGAAGGGTCATTCGTCAGTGGGACAAACACTTGGAGCCCAGGATATTGTCAAAAAAGCGCGGATTTTTCAGCCAGCGCACGCCAACATGGTACCAGCGGCAATTCGCAGTTTTTACGTACAAAACTGAACGCTGTAATTTTCTGCCATTTTTCTTACATGCCCGGACGCGCGCAGCGATCGAGGTCCATTTTGAAGCGCGCGCTTGGTTCCCATCACACATTCCGTGAATTTCTCTGCCGATCGAATAAAAGCGAATGCTTGCAAAATTCCAAACAATGGAAGTACGTAACATGCAATAGAGCTAGGTCAGTGGACGTTCTTTGTACATGAACATTCCCCGACCTTAACGTTGTAAAACACCCCAACGACGGCATTCGCTCTGTTTTTCAAACTAAGAACCGAATTTCCCACGGGGCATTTGTCTGGCAAGGCGATATAGTGAACGTCATAAAGAAAGAAGAAGAATTAAAGTAAGGACTTGGCAAACCCTTCTAATACCTGGAGTCTACGCAAAGTAAAAAAATATTCAGGAAACTAGAGTGAGGAAAGCAGGCTCTTTTAGATGATAGAGCATTGGCTTCTCCTGAAACGCAAAACCGGGCGGAAGGGCTTGGCGAGGAAAGAGATGTGAGATGATAGAGCATTGCCGCTGTCTGGATCTCAGTACCGTATGGAATAATTTAGCGGGTAAATCGATACAGTGAGAGAAGTTGTCTGTGGGAGGAAAAATTCAGTTTTGAACATATACATTTCGTTCTGTGGAGTGGATACTACAATCCACGCCGCTTTTGACACTCCTGTTTTCCGTTCAATGAAAAGTATTTTCGCATCTAATCGTCTAATAGATGAGATACACTAAGTCGAACTGCAACTAATCGCGAAGCGCTTCATGACACGCATTTTTACAGAACTTCGTGCGTAGATATATACGCCTGCAAATGTTACTCTGCTCAGTATACGCTACCGTTCTTCGCACGTTGCCTTTGATGTGCATGTAAGCACTGCCCGTCTCTGCCAGCTCTAGCAAGCACATTGAAAAGCCACACTTCTATGAAGCCACGAAGTAGGAGTGGCTACGCATTACAGCTGGGCTATCAAAAGTGTGGCAGCTACCCTTAATAGCGTGTCAACGTGTTCTACTCCGGCTTTATAGAGCTCTAATGTTTCCTTTTCATTGTTTTTGCCTCTTCCAGCAAATGTCTCTCTATCGGGGCAACACGCACAGGTTCGAATATATTACAGCTCACCGCTGTTTTCTCCCTCCCTAACTTAGCGTCTTCCCTCTGGCGCTTAACTGATTCTCCGCTTTTATACGCTAATTTTTTTTCTGTGCGTGCGTACGTGCGTGCGGGCGGGCGTGAGGGCGCGCACTCGCGTGTGCGTGTGTGAGGAAGTCATTGCCCTTACGGCTGATTGCACCACTTTGCGTGACTGCAATGAGTGGCTCCGATGAATGGCATGCTCGATGGTTCACCAGCGCTTTCTGAAAGGGAACAGCATGGCTCCACGTAGTGCCTTGCACAACATCTTGACTCATCACGCAAGGCGCTTGCGATATTCACCCCGAACGACCAGACTCCTGTGCCACCTCGGAGGTTAGACAACGAATGCATGTCTGCTACTGAGTTAAGGCAAAGTCATGGTGCACTCATGCAAATCCTTTTTAACGATGAACTTGTATTTTTGCGCAGACAGAGATGAATGTTGTTTTGCGAGGTAGCTTCGTAAAACTACCACCGGCAGCAAAAGCAAGGAACTTAAGTCAGCGAAACTACGATCTACGTGGGCATCTCTGTAGTCGTCATCGGGGACAGTGCACAGTGTACGCATTCATAGATTGAAAGCTGGTCTATTTTGCGCAGAGTTTTCTCATAGCAAGTTTTAGAAATATTGTATTTACCTTTATGTACAGAAAAACAACACGTCCTCTTTTTTTCGCTTGTTTTTTTTTTCTGAGGCTTTCCCCTGCTTTGCTCACTTTGTATTTGCGAGAACCCATCTACCTACCGTTTGTGTTAAGGTGACAGAACTCCTGAGTTCTATCGATGGACTAGATTCTAGTGGCCGCATTAGAAACGCATGTTTTATTTCATACCACGGCACGCCCACTGCCAGCGTCTACAAGTTAGCTTGCGGTTGATTTGCGCATGTTTCAATTCGATGCCAGAAAAGGCAACGTGTGTGGTGTGCGTGCTGCAGGAGTTTGGCAATGAGATGCCTATCCCGAAGCTACTATGAGCAGCGGTTACGTAAACAGCATCAATCGCAGGCACCATGTAGAGGGCGGTCGCAGAAGCTTCGACGATAACTTATTTAGCTGAAACAGGCATAAACCTTTGCTCATGCACTTGAGCAGCTATACATTTTAAAGAGAACTGCTTGCCGTGAGGTGCAAACGAAATGGCAACGAAATAGCGTAACATATTGATCGATTACTCTGGAGGGAAGAACATGAAGGATCCCTTCCCTCTTACCTAACAAAAGGGGGGGCTGTTGCTGTGAGAAGGACCTCGCATTTCCCAACAGCCACGCCTGCATTTCGCAATTCGTTCGAAGAAGCGATCGAAAGATATGTTTACTTGAAGGAACAACGAGAAAACCGGATCACCGAGTTGCCTCCCACCTTTCTCTTTTGCTTGCATGGTACAAGAACGCAGACGGCTACCGTGTGCCAGCGAGGATAGTTGCGGCATCAAAACATATCAGCAGATACTCTTAAGGCTCGCCCGTTCTGTAGAATTTCCGGCGTTGTCGGCGTTGTGATCGAAGTATCCCCGGAGAAGCAACCTAGGCAGTCCATCTAGGTCACGTGATCTTGTGGCGTCATCACAACCTGCCCATCGGATTGTGAGTAAACTGACCACCTTGGCAGATGGCAGTTAAAGTAATGACTGGTTCCCAGAAGTTTCTCGGGAAGAGCAACCCGGGTTGCACAAGCCCCACCGGTGGCAGCACGTGCCATCGAAGGGCAGTGGCGCATCGCTTAACCGTTGCGCCGCTGCCCTTCTCTTTGTCAAAAATTTAGAGGCCGGGGGTTTGCTTCTGATCTATACGATGTAGCTGGTCAGGCATCCTTATAGATAAAAATCTTCTGAAGGTTGCAGTCCATGGTAGAGAGAGGGCAAACACAATGTTAACAATGGAGGGGCAAGCCTCGGGGAACTTGCCAACGTTCCAACAAGAGAACTTGTCTTCGTCTTTAACACATTAGTACTCTCTACATCATACTTTGGCATTTTACTGACATTTGAAATATCTAGAAGACATCTAAACCTGCCGTCAAATGAGTAGGACTTCCAGGAGGGCTGCAGGAGCCCCACGACACGGTTTACAAGTGAGCACCCTTGGGTCCTAAACTTTTGACAAAGCCTGGGCTCCCGCTGCTCACAGTGCTCAAGAATAAGTTGTAGCAGTTCGGGAAACACCTTTTCTCATACGCTTGCTTTCTGACAAATACCAAACAGACGAAGTGCACACAAGAACAATTCTTAAGTAGGCATCCAGCTAATTCCCTTTCTTGCTACAGCAAGCGCTTAAAGCAGCAACTTAATAACACGTCGCCGCATGTTTTCTATAACTTTCTTCGACCAGAGTAATTTCTGATGTAGGAATAGATCGCCCGAAGACACAATCTTGTCGTAAGAGGTACATCCGATAAAGACAGAAGCTGGCACCGAGAAGCCTGATATTTTTTGACGAAAGTGTAGTCTTAATTAAAGTGGGCTTTATGTTAATTACAGAGAGGCATTGTGCAGTGCATTAATTTTATGACTGCTGCAATGTTTAGGAAACTTCTACATTTTATATGATAGGTTAGAAATTCTAAATGTCATGCATGTTGCTGTTCAAGTTTCGCGAAAATGTACTGGTACTTACAAACGTACTTCAGCTCTTAAAAACTTTGATGCCTTCCACAGGCTACCTACTCATCACGAGGAATAAATATCTGGTTGCTTCCATCTAAAAACACTATTATAAAATGTTTTGAAGCGCAGGATGTACTTCAAGTAGGGTGTCGAAACGGTCTGCCCAGCCGCGGCGAGCAGTGAACCGGCTTCCTAGCATTTTCCATTACCGCGACATTTCCCTTAGAGAATTTTTACATATGCTGTCATGCCGGTGGGCAATTTTAGAAGGGTGGGATGCAACGTAAATATACACAACGTAATAACGCACGCAAGCGCCTGAGAAGCAACGCAAGCGCCTGATCAACTAGTGATAAGCCGCACGGCCTTAAGTACCCAAAGAGACGTTTATGCGGATTTTGTTAGTACTTTGCGGCGCATTTGCTCACGTTCTGCTAGCGACGCTCGCCATGTTTCTACCTTCGTTAGACCGGCTTCGAAAGTGTTTGTACGCTAAACTGCCAGCTCAAAACTTCCCATTTCTAAGTATTCTTTCTGTTCATATTCCCACTGGTAGCCAGACATTCTAAAAGATAAGGCGGCACCTTTTTTATTATTTGAAGACTTGTCATGTGGCATGAAAGAGGCAGTCGATAACCTAAACTAGATCATAGAAGACCGATATGCAGTAAACAGCGCTGATGAGTGCAGAAAAACTACTGGTTGAGAACGGCATAAAACGTAAAGCTGCGGATATCGCTATCGCGATAACAGAAGACGGTGTTCGCTGACCATTGGTGAAACTACAGCAACAAAAGTTAGTGCTACGCATTGCAGAAAATAACTAGGCACTAAGCAGCAACAACCTTTAGTACTACGCATTGCAGAAAATAAATAGGCACTAAGCAGCAACAACCTTTAGTACTACGCATTGCAGAAAATAAATAGGCACTCCGTCTGGAGGCACACGTCATTCCGAAAACCAATCAGAGCCTTTTGTTCATGCAAGTAAGAGACACACCTGGAAGTTCATTGGCATAATTTGAACCGAATACATTTTGGTATGTCACACAGTGCCTTTGCACTAAATTATCTTTCTTCCAGTTATCAGCTAGTGCATAGAAATTCGTAGGAAATTATGCACAGTAAGATCTGTTTACTACTACGAAGGGAGAGAGAAGTTTGCGCTTTGTTACTATACCTTTTGTGCTTGATTACCGGTGTAAAACGCCAAAAACAAATAATCTACAAGATCAGTCTATGTTACTTCCAACCTGTAAATGTCAACTTTCTTCAGACGGAGGAGGAGGAGGACAAAAACCGTTTCATTGGCCGTCTTAAAATTCCTTAGGCAATGAAAACAAAATTTCACGGGAACTGCCTTTCAGGAACAGGATTTTTTTTTCGGAAAGGGCACTCGACTATTTTTGTCGCCTATGTCACCAAATACTCAGTGATTACTGCACAGAACATAACGAATTCCTACATAACGATTTTAGGGGATAGAGGGGAATGAAGCGTGATAGATAAGAAATAATTTATTCACGTGGAAACACTGGTCCTGCGCTGAACCAAATATTAATGTGAAAAAAAAAATTAAAATTAACAGGCGATCGCATGAAGTGATGCGACAAATTTTAGTTAGCAGCATTAGTTGTGCAGTTCGTCATTACACTGATGGCCTTCGTCATGTACGTTTGAATTTCATCTCCCCGTAGCTTTTTCTTTCCGCTGCTACATAGATTTCTCCTGAGTGGTGGCTTCAAAAAGGTGGAGTTGGTACAGAGTGCGGACCTTCTACAAGGTGGACGTTGACGCCCGGAAGGTGCACCGATCCGCTCCCACCACCGCTGGGGACGTTCGGAGGAGGGCTTCACGCAGACCAGTGTTTCTTCTCTTGAGGATTACTGTGCTGCTAACGCAGTTATTGCAGATATACACGGAATAGCCCGAACAATCTGTTAGGGCAAAACGGCGAAACGATGCTTGGATAATGAAACATAGGGTATTACGGGGGCGCTACAAATATTGGTGCGATAAGTGGGAAATGCGAATTAATTTTGATAAGACCACATACACGGATATCACTGCAAAAAAGAATATTTTTACTTCTCAGTACGATACTCAAGGCTACAATTTAGTTAATGTTTCTTGTTTCAAGTATCTTGGTGTTTCTATTTCGCATGATTTAAAATGGCGCAATCACGTAGAAAAAGTATTCTCAGCGGCACAGAAGAAACTGGTTTTTTTTTAAGAGCAAAACTGGGGAGGGCAACAAAAAATGTTAAACTACTGGCATACATATTACTTAATCGACCATCCCTAGAATATGCGTTAGTAGCATGGGCGCCTCATCAAAAGGTAATGTGGGCCATAATAGAGAAGGTGCAACGCCGGGTGGTGCGCTTTATTTGTTCGAAATATAGAAGGACAGACTCAGTTTCGGCGATATTAAAGTCTGGCAGTCTTGAATTATTGGAAGAAGGGTGCAAGAAGCAGAGTCTAAAAACGTTATTTCAAATAATTCGCGGCGAACTAAAAATAATAAAGATTTGTACATAAAACATCCAGGCAGACTGAGCTCCCGCTTAAGTCATAGTGAAGCGATTCGACCGTACTTGTCCCGAACCAATGCCTTTCGTTCTTCGTTCTTCCCAGACGCAATAGAGCTGTGGAACAAGCTGCCTGCAGAAATTGTTCGCAGTTCTGATACCGCATTGTTTGCAAATGCAATCAAGGTCTCTTACTAAAATCTGTACCATATGAATATTGCATAGTTTTTTTGTGTGTGTGTGTGTGTGTGTGTTTGCGTGCGGCAGATGGCTGAACATTTGAATACGTGTCTTATAGTCTGCATATCCTATGCTGTGTTGTACCCGTAGGCCACTGTATTATATGTACATATCTTTTTTGTATCTGGCTGCTTATTCTTGTATGAACGTGTTAATGTGTAACATCCCTCCCTGTAATGACCCTGAGCTGAGGGTTGACAGTATACCTAAATAAATAAAATAAATAAATAAAATAAATAATGAAGTACTGAGAGGTACTTGGAAAGCAATAATGATGCCGGGGCTTACTTTCGGGAATGCGGCTCAGTACTTAGGGGCAGAAGTTCACTAGAGATTAGAAATAAACCAGAGAGCTGTTGGAACATTAGCAATTGGTATCCACGTCAAAACCAGAAACGAGGTAGTGCAGGGGGATATGGGCTGGGGAACGTTCTAAGCACGGTAAGCTCAGAGTAAAGTATTATATTAAGTGCGCCTGAGGAAATTTGACAGTAAGAGGTGGGTAGATAATATATTTGTATACTTATTCAGAACGAGAATTGACGCAAAATGCAGGAAAACAACTAGGGAACTAACAAGTAAGTATGCATGACGCAAGGACGGAGAAAGAAAGAGCATTAAACGACAGGTCACAGACGTGTAAGGTAAAAACGCGATTAATTCAAAGGAAAAGAATCATTGTGTAGAAATATATCGATACTGGAAAAGGCAGCTCAAGAAGGAATCTTTCGATAATGAATCGAGAGGCAGTGCCCTACTCTCTGAAGCTAGATCAGGGTTTCTTAAAACGCGCAGCTGCAAAAAGAAATGTAACAAAGATGGCACATCTACTGTATGTGGTAAATCTGTAGAAACAATTGAACACCTCATACTCTAATGTGATGGTATCCATACGGATGTCGATGCAGCCACAGTCACTATCCCTGAGGCCCAAGGGCTTTGAACTAATAATGGTCATGTAAATTAATCTGCGGTGGAAGTTAGCAAAAAGCGATTGGACGATTGTCGGCTCAATAGCAGATAGGCGGCATAAGGTTAGAAGTGTAGGACTCAAAACGGATTTTTTAAAAATTGCGACATTTAAGACCAATTTATACCGCAGGTAAATGAGATTAAAGGAAAAAAAGCCGAGCCACTACCCTGTGGTGAGGCGCCACCCATCCATCAATCCGTACATACATACATACATACATACATACATACATACATACATACATACATACATACATACATACATACATACATACATACATACATACATACATACATACATACATACATACATACATACATACATACATACATACATACATACATACATACATACATACATACATACATACATACATACATACATACATACATACATACATACATACATACATACATACATACATACATACATACATACATACATACATACATACATACATACATACATACATACATACATCCGTTCATCTCCATCAATGCAGTGGTCAACAATATGGACAGAGGACAACCATTTATCACTTAGATACTTAGGAGTTGGAGTGCATTTTACAGGCGCTGCCAAATGCGCACATGGCACTGGCCTTTTCAAAAATGCTCGCAACAAAAGCTACAACAACCGCTGCAGCAACTATGAGGAACCTCATGAATGACCCATAAGTATAAAAATTAATGTAGTAATCACAATATTCTCTGCATATTCTCGGGTTACACCAATTCAGGCCAAATATCCCGTATCAAGCATTCCATCCCTCAGTAACCAATCATTTGGCCAGAAAGCTTGTACCTTTTTTGTGCCGCTGGTTACCCGGCGGCACTGTGGATCGAACCTCGCACCTCCCGCATATGAGGCGGATGCACAAGTCACTGGGATTTTGCTGCGCTCCTACCTCTCTGAATGACGAATAACGTGCGATTATGAAGGGTAGTGTCTTTGCGTAAGATATTCGCCTACAGCTGCTTTAGAATTACGGGGACCCCTAATCACGTGTCGTGGGTGGAAAAACCGCAAATTTTGTGATAGACCACAACGCCTGTTTTTTTTTTCTTGACCAGATTTTTGTTTGTGGCTATGTTGATGGAAGAGGCGGCAAGTGGGAGGAGACAGGTGGGGCAGTTCGAACGTAGCATTATCTGATGACGTAATAACTGTCTCGAGTTTGGTAACAGGCCACGACGCCAAGTTTTTTTTTTTCGCAACGAGGCATCGGTTTGTGGCGATGCAGGTTGAGAGAGGTAGCGGCAAGAGAGGCACTGTAGAGAGGTGACAGGTGGCCCGTGGCAGGACCTGATGAGGTCATAAGTGTCTTCACCAATCAGTGAATACTATGACAGACCACCCCGCCGCGGTGGCTCAGTGGTTAGGGCGCTCGACTACTGATCCGGAGTTCCCGGGTTCGAACCCGACCGCGGCGGCTGCGTTTTTATGGAGGAAAAACGCTGAGGCGCCCGTGTGCTGTGCGATGTCAGTGCACGTTAAAGATCCCCAGGTGGTCGAAATTATTCCGGAGCCCTCCACTACGGACCTATTTGTTCCTCTCTTCTTTCACTCCCTCCTTTATCCCTTCCCTTGCGGCGCGGTTCAGGTGTCCAACGATATATGAGACAGATACTGCGTCATTTCCTTTCCACCAAAAACCAATTATTATTATGACAGACCACAATGACGGCTCAACCAGTCATCGAATTTTATTACAGTCTATAACACCGAGTTTAGAGAGGGGGCGATGGGGAGAGAAGCACCACTGGTTCGTAGCCCCTGACCAGTAGCATGTGCGGTGCAGGTAGCACGTAACACGATCACTGACTCATCATTGACACGACCAATAACACGATCACTGACTCAACATTGACTCGACCAATAAGCGAATTCTTTGACAGACCACTACGCCGATTTTTCTTTCCCTCGGTGAGGCTTCTAACGCTATCGCACTAGTAAATAATTGTACCACACAGCACGCAGTTCTTGAACTGTAAAGATTGCACCGAACTAATTTACAGTCTTATTCAATTTCAAGGGGATCATTTCAGGCCTAAACTACTCGGATTAATCGTCTTTTACGCGGTTTATTTTCGCAAGAGGGCTGCAGCAAATACATGAGCTTAGCCAGCCGAAGAATTCCTCTATTCTGCACCGCCACGTTTGTTGCAGACAAACTGTCCCTCATGCCAGGAAAAATTCGGTCGCCTGTTTTAGTCGGAACGAATGTGATAACTTTATTACTTATTGCGACCAATGTTCTGTTTCTACAGTTTGGATTTAATCCTACGTCTTTTATGGGACTTCTTAAAGTCGACAAATGAAGTGCTTGCTTTTAAATAAAAATATAACACACAATGATCTTATCGCTATTTCTAATAATACGATATCTTTGGCAACGCGAAACACCGTAGCCAAAAAATATAACGTGTAGTGCTCTAGAAAAGAGCAAGAGCACCGATAATTTTTACGTCGTTTGAATATTCTAAACACTATACATAACGAAAGCCGGTGCTCTTTAAGAAGCATGCTGATGAAGCACCTCTTTATTCCGTCAATTTATGGCTTCAGTCTACTTGAGCATAGGCAGTGAAGCCAGTCAAGCTAGCTGAAGCAGAAAACTTCTTCCGGTACACATCACAAGGGCACTGGTGTCAAGAGCGAAAAAGTTGTCTCTATAACCTGGAAAACAAAGAGCCGCTTCCTGCAATTTCTTGCGGTCCTTGAAGAGTATAGCCTGACTAAACCACCATGCTAGGCGCAGCTTTAAGCCATTTGAGGCTTCAATAAATTTTCGCATAATGCAGCGCAGCCAGCCACGCCAACTGATGCATAAAACTTCGCCGCGGCACTTTCGCCAGCACTGGAAAAAGCGGCAGCTATACGGAGAACAAAAGCAGGGCCCCGAGTAAGCGATTCCGGATCGATACAGCGTCCCGTGAAAGCCACGCACCACTGGGGCCACAAGAATAGACAGTGAGCGGATGGTGCAGGTGCGTCTGCAGCTTTCATGCGGCGTGGATTCCATCAAGGGCGGGAGAAAGCTCCCCCAGAGCCACCCTTATTTTCCTAGCCTGCATCAGAACATTACGAGGGATTCGCAGCAACACACAACAAGACATAGCTGCTTGGACGATGTTCTTCACGTCGCTGTTCTCTTCGTGGTGTGCACCTCTCCAGTCGCAGCCAAAGCCACAGGCTCTTTACAAACTACTTTCATCTTCCTTTTCTCTGCACTTCTTTTTGTGTGTGTGGCGGAGAGAGAGAGAGTGCACAAGCGAGAGGAGAGCTCGGGTTGGCTCACGTGCTTAGCAACGCCACAGGAGAAAATCCTTCGATCTCAGAAATATTTCTCGTGTACTGTGTAGTTGCTTGCAAACTGATCGCCATTATATCCCGCTGTAGGCAAATTGCTTATTGTCAAATATCACTCATATTATCCACAAATAGTCTTCAAGGTTAGCTACAACTACATGAATATTATTATTATTTAAAGTTCAATTGAGCGCCATATATTTGTTGCCTGATTTTGAAGTATTCTACTTTGTAAGAAAGTTATAACCTAATTTCTCATTCTATCACTCAAAATACTTCCCGTGGATTTCAGGCTGCCAACTCGAATTGAAAAGCTGTCAGGCATGCTCGTTCGATGCTTCGGTTCAAAACCGTGGCGTCATAGGCGCTGCCTGGTGGAGCAGGGCCCGTGAAGTCCTGCAGCCTGCATTCTTGAGGGTTCGCCGAGGGACACACCGCGATAGGATAAAACTATCAAGATGGGGCATATAAAAACCATAGACTAAACTAACTTACACTAGGCACAGCCGCCACGGTGGCTCTACGGTTACGGCACTCGGTTGCTCACCCGAAAGACGCGGGTTCGATCCCATCCGCGGCGGTCGAATTTCCATGGAGGCGAAATTCTAGAGGCCCATGTGCAATGCGTTCTGAGTGCACGTTAAAGAAGCCCAGTTGGTCGACATTTCGGAGCCCTTCACTACGGCGTCCCTAATAGTTCGACTCGCTTTGGGACGTTAAACCCCCATAAACCACCATGCTATATTGATATACTTTCCCGGCAAGATAAAAAAAAATACTTTATTTTTTTCCTAGAAATGCCAGAAATAGTGCGATAAACTGCGTAAAAGCTAAAGGGATAGTGACGCACAAGGTGACTCCAAGTCGCCTTGTGCTCGAGTTCACTCCTTTCCTGGCATGGCTAGCATTGTTCAAGTACCATTATTTCATCCAGAACGTGTAATCCTAACAGGATGAAAGCAGAGGGGCAAACGCTGCAGAGACTGACGAAAGTGAAGCGTCGCCCACTTCACATTTTTCCCAAAAGGGTTACGTTAAGCCGCCATATGCCGTACCAATCCGGCTTTTCACATGACCGCTGTGCGCATGCGCCTCTTCTACTGCAGCTTAACCACATCCGCTCCAGCTACATCTCCTCTTCAGTAAACGTTTACTCACTCACTTACTCTACTACAGCTAAACTGGTTGAAAGCTAAAACTCCAGCTGCTACTGTGCATGCACAATTCATGTTCATTACAGGCGCATGCGACAGATGGCGGCAATTATCAAGCACACGCTTGCCACTTCGCAGGCGCAGCTGGCTCTTCGTGAAACCGTAGCATGTCCGCGTCTCCCACGTGCGTTTGTTTTCAACCAGGAGAAGACGAATTTTCATCACTCCTCGGAGGGCGCCACATCATGTAAAAAAGCCGGATTTAGAAGCTCACGCTATCAGGGGCATTGGAGCTTTTTTGGGGTTATCTGGTTAGAAAATCAAGTGGTTTTGATTTCGCCCTACGCATCAAATCAGCGAAAATTTCTGCTGCGCTCGCCCTCTCTGAAACTGAAAGGCGACCCCGATTTCTGTTGTGGCGCATAAATCTGTGTAATTGTTAGGCGGTGTTCTTAAAGCAATAATATAAATAATGAACGAAACCAGTCACACTTTCGGTCAACCAGCTCTAAAGCCACAAGAAAATTTTGGAGACGAGGAGTGCTATGGTCTGGTCGGAAAAATCTGTTTCGGCAGCATAAGGTTGCCGATTGGGCCTTCGGCGTATGGAGGCGACGTTCTCAAGCATACTTGAGAGACTTGTTCACGGCAGATTTCTATTCTGGTACATAAGCCTGCGTTCTTGTGGGCCGATACTGCATCTCCCTGCCGATTTCTTGTCCTTGGGGTAACGACGTACACAGGGCTTTACAAGCTCTAGGAAAGGCAAGGCCTTGAGGTTTATTGGTCACTTGCAAAGCCAATTTCCCAAGTAAACTCTAGAGCGTCGACAGAGTTTTTTGGTGCAGATCCTCGAGGCCAGGCTACACAACTATTCGGTTCAAAACGGGGATTACGGATTCCTTTCAGTGTCGACGTCACAAATCTGAATAAAGTTACGGGAAAATTTTCAGATGCAGTTGTCTTAAAAATAAATGCGCCATTCAGTGCCGAACAAGCATCATCTTTAGAAAAAAGAATCATAAAATTGATTTTTACTCAAAAAACTGCGTAAAGTGACTCTCAGTGTCTATTCAAGATGAAGTAATCCTGCTTTCACCAGCACAACTATACCTGCAGTCCAAAGGGTTTGTGTAACAGAAAACGTACCTCGTCTGGTGTAGCTGTACGATTGAATTCTGGAGTCATGAGAGATGTAATGTTTTTTCTATAGTGTGTCTATACTTTCGAAACTAGCACTAGACCTTATTCTGCAAAATTATGTCCCGCCGCGGTGGCTCAGTGGTTAGGGCGCTCGACTACTGATCCGGAGTTCTCGGGTTCGAACCTGACCGCGGCGGCTGCGTTTTTATGGAGGAAAAACGCTAAGGCGCCCGTGTACTGTGCGATGTCAGTGCACGTTAAAGATCCCCAGGTGGTCGAAATTTTTCCACTACGCCACCTATTCTTCCCTTCTTCTTTTACTCCCTCCTTTATCCCTTCCCTTACGGCGCGGTTCAGGTGTCCAAAGATATATGAGACAGATATTGCGCCATTTCCTTTCGCCAAAAATCAATTATTATTATTATTATTATTATTATTATTATTATTATTATTATTATTATTATTATTATTATTATTATTATTATTATTATTATTATTATTATTATTATTATTATTATTATTATTATTATTATTATTATTAAGTTATGTGGTTAGTGTGGTCACTGTGGACAGAGCGTCGTTCGAGTTCCGCTCCCTAGTAACACATAAACCGACCGGCGCCCTAGGGGAGCAACTTTTGAAGTCATTTGATGACACAGGCTTCCCGGTATATACCTGAAATATGGTAACGGCATATTCCCTTGTGCACACCATCCTCTGGTAAATAAAAAACTGTGCGCCTTCTTTCAGTCCTACGCATCGGAAAGTTCAGGAGGTGTACTAACGGCAGCGACAGGGGACACGCTGACAACTCCGGCTAAGGCAATTTTGTGACTTTTTACAGTTGGCATCGGCAGCGCTTGACCTGCGCGTAGCACTGTGTGGCCTGCTGCAGTCGGCGAAGCCATATCAGAGGACCATCGATTACGAAGCGGAATGACCTTATCATAGCCGTGGTGAAGCCTGCCGGGAGCCACGCCCACCTGCAACACGGACTATAAAGAAGACACGGCACGCATCTGCGGGCATTTTGGCAGCGACAGGGGACACGCTGACAACTCCGGCTAAGGCAATTTTGTGACTTTTTACAGTTGGCATCGGCAGCGCTTGACCTGCGCGTAGCACTGTGTGGCCTGCTGCAGTCGGCGAAGCCATATCAGAGGACCATCGATTACGAAGCGGAATGACCTTATCATAGCCGTGGTGAAGCCTGCCGGGAGCCACGCCCACCTGCAACACGGACTATAAAGAAGACACGGCACGCATCTGCGGGCATTTTGGCAGCGACAGGGGACACGCTGACAACTCCGGCTAAGGCAATTTTGTGACTTTTTACAGGTCAGTCTTCTTTTTCTTGTACCGATTGCGCGGTTCACTTTGTGTGTTCTCTGTTGCTGCCAGAAACTTGTGCTGTAAACATGGGTGATGATTTGATATGTTTGACATGTTCAACAGAAATAGACAAGGATGAATCCTACCTGAAGTGTAATGAGTGCAATTATGTCTATCACTTGGGGAAATGCACTGGTATCGCCGAAGCTCAGTTTAACAGCATGAGGGAAACGACAAAAAAGGCATGGCGATGCCAGACGTGCCGAGTAGGGCGATCACGAGGTGCATCGAAGAAAGCTAGTTCCTCAGAGGCTGCAGATGAGACTAACGAAATGTCCCACATTAGTCTAGCTCTTGTGGACATACAGGAAAAACTTGCAACCCTTCTGAGTCTGAAGAGCACCGTCGAAAACATCGAACAAGCTGTGCAATTAATGTCTGACAAGTACGACCAGATTCTCGTGGACTCAGCACGTCATGAAACAGAAATCAAGGAAATTAAGGCTAGGGTTGAAAAACTTGAACAGCAGGACACAGTGGGAGTGCAAACTATGCAAGAACAGCTAAATGACCTTGAATGGAGGAACCGTAAGCAAAACCTAGAGATTCACGGAGTCGCAGAGAGTGAACAGGAAAATCTGCTTGACAAAATCAACGCTCTCGCTGAGACAATTGATGTTCCAGAGTTAGCCAAGCATGAAGTTGTAGCCATTCACCGCCTTCCGGCAAAGCCCGGTAGGGTTCCTGGCATTATACTCCGCTTCGCCAGACAAGACACACGAGAAGAATGGTTTGAGAAGAGGCGTGCCTTAAGCACCCACTCATCGCAGGTTTACATACAAGAGAACTTGACAAAGCACTCACGGGAACTACTTTTTGAAGCGAAGAAATGGGCCAAAGAGCACGACTTCCAGTATGTGTGGCACAGAAATGCTAGGATTTTTCTACGGCGCAGAGACGGAGAGCGTGCATGGCGCATCCAGGCTTTGAACGAACTGAACAAAGTTGCAAGAAGTGGCCCTCGATAGTTCCACGTTAGTGCTTTTATTTTGTTTCCCTCAGATTCTGCCATGGATACACAATATGTTTCTCTGAATAACTTTGACACTTCTGTAGGCAAAGACTTTCACTCGTCCTTTAAAATATTTCATGCTAACATGCAATCTGCTCGAAATAAAAGCACGCCACTTGAGGTTCTTCTCAGTCAAATTAAGACCCAGTTTAATATACTCATGTTGACAGAAACATGGTATCGGCACGAAGATGAGGCACTTTGTACGGCGGAATATCAGGCATGTAATCTCAACCGAAGTTACGGCAGAGGAGGCGGTGTTTCCATGCTGATAAGGAAGGACATAAAATACGAATTGCTGACAGCTTTCACGGAATCAACAACAGATTTTGAGGTATTGTCTTTACGTTGCAACAAGATGGTTCTTGTTGTGGTATATAGACCCCCCGAAGGAAACTTGCCAGTTTTCTTCGATTTTCTTGAGTCCCTTTTCTCTTACGTTAATGACTGCGAACTTGGCCTTGTTTGCGGGGGAGATTTCAACCTAAACATGCTTGAAACAACTTCAGGTCGTATCAAAGAATTTAAGCTGTTGCTTGAAGCACAAAATATAAGAAACACCATTTACCTTGCAACACGAATTACATCCAGCACATCAACACTGCTTGACTTATTCTTAACTAATTACACAGCCAATAAAACTAAATCAGGTGTCCTTGTATGCGATCTCAGTGATCATCTTCCTATTTTTATATGTGTGAAGCCTCTAGAAAAGGGAAAAAAAGTAAATCGCGTAGTTACCTACCAGCAAATTTTACCAGCGCAATTAGACCAATTTCGGGATGAACTAAATAAGGAGGACTGGTCACACGTTCTAGAATCAGATGATCCTAATGTTTCCTTCTGCTTATTCACAGATAGGTTCAATGAGCTTTACAGAAAACATTTTCCTTTCCGAACTATTAGAGTGTCTAGGAAGATCAGGAAACCTTGGATAAACGATCACCTATGGTGTAAAATTAGAGTTAAGAATGACTTGTTCTATAGGTTTATACAGACCCGAGATATGGCTAAGCTGAAAGAATTTAAACAATATAGAAATTGTCTTAATAAAGAAATAAAGAAAGCTAAAAGTGCCTATTTTGAAAACTATTTTAATGCAATCAAGCATGACTGCAAGTCTACTTGGCGAAAACTCAATGATGTTCTTGGCCGTTCATCAATTTCGGGCTCGGTTAGCGAGCTAAAGATAAATGGCGCGACGGTATCTGGCCATGCCTTAGCGGATGCATTCAACGACCACTTTGCCAATTTACCTGTACCAGCATTACCTAATCATGATCATGCAAAGTCCCTCAATAAAGAATATCCTAGTAGTATTTTCCTGAATCCTGTTACCCCCAATGAAGTGTACTTAACAATGATGCAACTAAAAAATTCAACCAGTTGTGATGTCCATGACGTGAAAATCAAGCCCGTAAAGTATGTCCTCGATGTTATATCACCTATCCTGTCATACATTTTTAATTTGTGCATAAGCTCTGGAGTCTTTCCTAATGACATGCAAATAGCAAAAGTACGAGCTATACACAAGAAAGGTGATCATAACAATCTTAATAACTATCGCCCAGTTTCTATTCTTCCCGTGTTTTCTAAAGGGTTAGAAAAACTTATTCTAATACGCTTTGAAACGTTTTTTGAAAAAATGAATAGCATAACTGATTCCCAGTACGGTTTTCGGAAATTTCGATCTACCCAACTTGCCTTGCTTGACCAGAAAGAATACATTTTAACCAATATAGATAGTAAAAGGTATGTAGTAGGCATATTTCTGGATTTTACCAAGGCATTTGACTACCTCAACCGAAATCTCCTCCTCGAAAAATTAAAAAATTACGGTGTTCGCGGGCTACCATTTGAGCTAATTAAATCATACCTCTCAAATCGCGTACAATATGTTGAGCTAAATGGTTATTCTTCAAGCGTGACTTGTACTAAATCAGGAGTCCCGCAAGGAAGTATCTTGGGGCCATTTTTATTTAATATATACTTAAATGACATTGTGAACGTGGATATGCAGACTAAGTTCGTCATCTATGCCGATGACACTAGCATTTTTTGTGCTTCCGATAAATGTACAGAATTGTTTAGCACTGCAAATTCCGTGTTAGCTAAAGTAAGTGATTGGGCAAAACACAATGGACTAATAATTAATAGCCTGAAATCAAAAGCGATCGTTTTCCGCGCGAAATCAAGACTAGTTCCGTCTGAGTTAAGACTTAAGTTGAATGGTTCGGAGATAGATGTTGTCGACGAATTTAAAACACTAGGGGTTATTTTTACAGAAACGATGTCCTGGAACAAGCACACAGAATATATAGCCTCAAAAATCGCGAGTGTAGTTGGGATTCTCCACAGAAACAAATATTTTCTACCGAAAAATGTCATGATGCTTCTATACAACTCTCTTTTTCTGTCTTACTTAAATTACTGCATACTCGTGTGGGGAACGACCACAATGACCGGTATCCAGAAACTTAGCAGACTACAGAGTAAGGCAGTTAGAGTCATTACACACTCTGCCCATGATTCTAATGTACAGCCATTATTCCACAAGCTGGGCCTATTACACATTAAAGAGATGTACAAGTACAACCTATGTCTCGCATTAATTCGAGAAAGGAGGCAAAATAGCACAATCCTAACAAAATTAGCACAACTAGCCGTTAAAAGTTCGTCAGGTCACTTCACAAGAAATCCAGAATACTGGAAAGTTGGCTCCTGCAGAACAAATTACGCTGCACAAACCCTAAAACACCGCATTCCTTCGGTCTTAAACTCCTATTTGTCTGAAGATGTAGACATTTTAGCGCTGAATTCTACGCAGCTTAAGAATATTTTTCTTCAATAAAACGCAAACTGTATGTAACCGCTATTAATATTGTATAATTCATAGAGATGTTCTGTTGTTAGTCGTGAAATCTGATGTATCACTTTTTCGGTAACCATGTTCAAATTCCATGTTCAATTAACCATGTTCAATGTACCTTCCTGAGATTTTTTATTATTTTTTATTATTATTTTTTTTCATGTTTTGTTGCCATGTATTGTTACAATAGGCATTTCTTCATTTAGTCGTGTCAAAACGACTGTTCTTCTGACATGCTTTTTGTTGTTAAATGTTTGTCAAGTGCCACCTGTCGTTTTCATATAGGGGGGCGGGGACCAGTCAAGCTGCGGTTGCAGCTTTTAGCCCCGTCTCCCTCCATCTTTTTTTTTTGATGGAAAATAAAGTTTATCTTATCTTATATCCTCCGACTTCAAGACATGACTAGATTGTATGCGACAAGGGGCGCTAAAGATGACGCCAGCAGTAACTATGAACCCTATATTAGCGCACAAAAAGCCTTCTCAACTGATTAGATTGAGTCTACTTGGCTTTTGTTTACCCACAATACCATCTGCCAAAAAATGAAAAATCGTGACCACCGAATATCTGACCAGTCACGTCTAGGAAAAAACCTCGCGAAACAATTTTGCAGCTGCAGCCGTATATCGTTTTTCTGAAACACATCCTGCTGCGGTAGGACATCCCAGTATTGCTCATACCGGACAAGAGAGACTGCTCCAGTGTCGAAATAACGCAACCTTGGTGTTCCGCACACACTGACGTGATCCGCCGGAGAAAACTGCACAGACCGACAGTCCTGTGCTGCGCTTTACAAGGTAATTGCAGACATGTTCGTTACATGCCTACAACAGCCAACGCAAGGTTTCCGACGCTGTCGCGCCCTGTGTCGTCTTCGCTTGAAACACCGCTGTGCAAAAGACCACTAATTGGCACCATAAGACTTGTCTAGGGCAAGGGAAGCCAATACCATGGTCGGCGTCATGCTGCCGACCATCTTTGACGAAGCCAACCCTGACTCCGCCGCTTGCCTGCAAAGCGAGAAGCACGGAGGCCAGCCCGACTTCGTATGAAAGACCGGCAACGCGCAAACACTCAACTTCGCTATCAACGACTACGAGACCCAGAATACAAGCCAGGTTGCAGTCTTTAAGTGTGGGCGCCTATTCGTCACCTAAAACGCATTATGACAGTGCTATACTGTTATTTGTGGGGTGTTTGCGCAATGTACTGCACAGCCGCACGAAGAGCGGCCAATTCTGACCCGGCGGAGGTTGTCCGATGCAAAGTTTTCTGGATAATGGTGGTCTGTCTCGCCGGAATGACCACGGCGTGGGTTGAACTTGTACCTGAGACCGAACCACCTGTATACACATGAGTGCGGTCGCTATATGCGGCGTGAAGTAGGTAGAGTGTCAGCTGTTTAATGGCCGGTGTCGATAAGTTCGATTTTTTCGTTACGCCCGGAATTCTAAGGCGCATGCATGGCCCCCGCAGACACCAGAGCGCAGAGGAAGGCCGTGCTACCGGGGTGAACTGTGATGGGATGGACGACTGGTGGGCTGCTATAACCTTTTAAAACGCTGCGTGTGGTCTTTGATCCGCCACTGACACAAGGTTGTGCTGGAGAATCCTTGTTAGATGCCGTATGTGGATCCGCAGGGTGTCAAGGGTTATATACGTCGAGAGTGCGTAATCCTGGGCAATTGCAATGGTAGCAACTGTTGATGTGCTGCGAGGTAGACCCAGGTATGTGCGAAGCGCCTGACTTTGTATAGTTTGGAGGGCATGCAAATTCGTCTTACATGTACTTGAAAGCACTAGTGCACTATACCGCAAGAATCCCAAAAAGAGTGCTCTCTGCAGTTACAGCATTGATTGAATCGACAAGCCTCATGATGTGCCGCCAATGAATCTGAGTAGGTGTGATAGAGATTAGTATTTCTTTACAAAGTTACAATGCGGGCTCCATGACAAATTCCGATAACAATTCGTAAAAAACGATGAGATGCACGATAGGTAAAGGCATGGCCGTCAATAGTTAGCGGATAACGAATACTTTTGCGCGTAAATGCCACTATAGCGCACTTCTCAGCTGCCATGCTCAGACCTTCCTCTCGAAGATAGGAGGAAGTAATGGTTTCTGCCCTCTGAAGTCTTCCTCGCACCTGGAGACGATCAGAGAGGAGGCCCAGATGCAGATGTCGTCGACATATATAGAGATATCGACGGTATTAGGTAGGTACTCCAGGAGTCTTATAAGTGCTAGAATAAACAAAGTAGGACAGAGCACTCCGCCCTGGGGCACGCCCTGGTAGGTGTAATGCAAGGGTGTTGAGCCATCTTCACATATAATAAAAAATGTCCTTCTGCACAGATAGCTTTGAATCCACCTATACATCCGTCCACCAATTACAACAGCCTCTATGGCATCAAGGATGGCCTCAAGTGTCACGTTATCGAATGCACCTTTGATATCAAGAAAATGTGCCGCGCACATGCGCTTCTGGCGTTTCTGTTGCTGTACTGTGGACACAAGATCAATGACGTTCTCTATAGAGGAGCGACCCCGTCGGAAACCAGCCATGGCATTAGGATACACGTTATTGTGCTCAAGGTAACACTCAAGACGCGCCAGAAGCTTTCTTTCCATGGCTTTTCCCACACAACTTGCCAAAGCTATATATTGGCCTGTATGATGACAGGTCGAGCGGAGATTTCCCTGGTTTTAGTAATAGTATCATGCGACTGGATTTCCACTGCGGAGGAACAACTCCGTCTTGCCACGAGTGGTTGTAAAGGCTGAGTAGCTCTCTACACGCGTCGTTGCCAAGGTGGCATAGCGCAGCATATGTAATGCCGTCTGGACCTGGTGCAGACGGGTGCTTACTTTCTGCAAGGGCAGAATCAAGTTCCTCACAAGTAAAGACGACATCCATCGCTGAATCCCGTGATGCAGGAGGAACACGCTGGGAACCCGAGGTAGTCACTGCACCCGAGATTGCCCTGCAGAAGTCAGTTGCAACTTCAATCTGGTAACGGTTTTGATGTAGACCCAACGCATAGAAAGGCAGTCTGCTTTGGAAGCGTTCGAAGCCCGCGCACTGTCCGCCAAATGAGGGACATAGGCTTTCGAGGATCGAGAGATTGACAGGACATCTAGCGCTGTTCCGCCAGCGTGTCCATTCGTCGCTTGATTTTCCTCTGCATACGACGCGCCTCTCTGAGTTCCCTTGCGCAATTGGTCCGTCTGTGACGTCTTTCTGCACGCCGTCGAATAGCACGTAGGTGGTCTAATTCGATATCAAATTCGGTGCGCCTTCTAGTTAACGTTAGGAAGCCTCTAGCAGCCTTCATTGCTGTTGCTTTAATGTCCTCCAAACTGGAAGTGAGGGCTTCTTTGCACGCCTGTTTCATTCGAGTTTTAAATGCCGTCCAATCGTTGTGCGCGTGTTTAGCTGGGCCGGACGCCCCAAGACCTGGAATCTCGAGGTAGGTTGGTATGTGGTCACTCTCGTAGGTCTCCACATCATAAAACCACTGGACACGCCGGCGCAGAGACCGCGAAACTAGGGTCAGGTCTAGGCAAATGCTGTATGAACTGCCTCGCAGGTATGTCGGGCTGCCGTCATTCATTGCGTAAAGTTCATTTTCTGAAGCAAATAAGGCCAGATTCCTCCCTTTGGCGTTGACTATAGGACTTCCCCACAGTTGGTGGTGGGCGTTGAAATCTCCGCTAATAATCCAAGGAGCCCGGGTTGCCTTCATTATTCTCTTCAACCTCTTGCAATCCAATTGAGAGGAGGGGGAGACATACGCCGCAATCAGTGGGAACTCTATGGATCCATTTTTTACTATGAAACACACGTACTGATTGCCATTGTGGGGCTGAACTTGGCAGCAAACGTACGTTATGTCGATGCGGATGCAGACCAGAACTTTGCTGCGCTCCCTGCATGTCAGAGAAGGGTTTTCTGGCGGGCTAGTTGGTGCTTCTCGTTTATGAATAAACTCCGTGAAAGAAAGATTCACAAAGACAAGAAAACACGTACGCACACAGAGCGCAGACTTGCGACTTTTATTCGAAAAACGCTTCGAGCATTTCTTTTACACGCACCAACCCACCACGTGAAACATCCAGGATCCAACACGGGAGATAAGTTTAACAGTTTAGTAAAGGCAATCTGGAGAACCAGTCTAAAAAAACCCCATGTGTGAGCATGCTTAAACACCCTTGATGCCTAGATAAAAGGAGAGAGGAAGATAAAAACCTGACGGTGAAACCAAAAATTCACAGAAAACGAAAAAGAAGATGGCCTAACCAAGTATTAAGAGCGAAAACTTACTAAGCAAAGGAATGAGACGTGAAACCAACAGTAAAAACAGTAAAAGATGAAGGTGAAAGCACTAAAGAGTAGGCAGAAAAGTATAAAAACGAAACCATATCACTAATACAAAACAAGATTAACAACGAGGCAAAAACCTTGAACCCGAGAGAGAAATATGAAAACAACAATAAACGAAAGTAAAGGCGACGCGAAAATGACAAAAGGCTAAAATCTATGAAGGATGGAAACAACAAGTAACAAGAGTAAAGGTGCAGGGTTAAAAATCCCTGCACCTTTACTCTTGTGCAGGGTTTCCTTCTCTGTGAATTCTTGGTTTCACCGTCAGGTTTTTATCTTCCTCTCTCCTTTTATCTAGGTATAAAGGGTGTTTAGGCATGCTCACGCATGGGGTTTTTTAGACTGGTTCTCCAGATTGCCTTTACTAAACTGCTAAACTTATCTGCTGTGTTGGATCCTGGATGTTCCACGTGGTAGGTTGGTGCGTGTAAAAGAATGCTCGAAGTGTTTTTCTAATAAAAGTTGGAAGTCTGCGCTCTTTGTGTGTACGTGTTTTCTTGTCTTTGTCCCTGTTTCTTTCGCGCAGTTTAATCATGAGCGAGAGCATGTCGCAGCAAAGAAGAGCTCGTACCCGGAAAGCTTGAATGCTTGGGATAAGTTAGGTTCGCAGATGACTGATATCGCGAAGTGGTTGTTGAGAACATATTGCCGAAAACTGGCGATTCGTGACTTTAGGCCTCTTGCGTTCCAATGGAAGACCGCAGCGCCCCTGACTTCATCACGAAACGTGGAAGCTGGCCAGCCATTCTGTTTTAAAGATGTTGTAGTGCTGTAGCCAGAGAGTTCAGCATCAGCAAGACGCTTCGGGTGATTGACGATCGCAGGGCCTGTATCAAAGGGCGAATGGCGTTGACCACCGTCCTAAGGATCACAAGGGCTTGGCGATCTTGCTCTGAGAGCCCTTCTCTAACGACAGGTGAGCTCGGCGATGGGAGCTTGCGCTGAGGAGGCTCAGCCGGACGTAACGGCGGCAACGCTGGCCAAGCATCCGCCCACGAAGAGGTGTGATTATCCTTGGCGATACTTCGCTGACTGGACACACTTGGACGTGGCAGCACGGGAGGAGGTTGAGAAGGAGGTGCCTTGGGCGCGTCGGTGTGGTTGCTTTTTGCATTAGACTTTCTTGAGTTCTTCTTGCGGAGAGAACGCCTTTTCCGAACAGTTGCGGCAGCTTCACGACGTGTAGAATTGTCCCGAACCATTTGTTTTAGAACGGCGCGCTCGTTTTTTTATGCGCGGACAATTCTTAGATGAGGCGTCATGAGGCCCGTTGCAGTTGGAACACTTAAGCACTTGTGCATTACACAACTCAGCGCTGTGAGCTCCGGAAAAACAAGAGCACACTCTCGTGCTGTCGAAGACTCCACTCACATGACCCAGTTTCAAACATTTGAGGTATTGCAGGGGTTTTGGAATAAATGGCAGCACGGCATGAGGGAAATTGCCCACCTTCACGTGTGATGGAAGGCTGTCGCCTTGGAACAAAATCTTTACACAACGGGAATTGCCCAGAGGTGATACGCGTAGAATTACGGTGCCTTCCTTTGCCGGCCTCACGAGTATGGGCAAATCACCTCGCGTGATAGCCTCGTCGACATCATAGATTACGCCCGAAGAGGACTCATCCCCGTCGAGCGGGATGTCAGTGCATACTGATAAACCACCGAACTCAGTTATGGCCCGGAGTGGTTCCAGCACAGCCGCATGGTGGACATTATGGGGTCACTCTGCGTCCAGCCGGCCGGGAAGGCGAGCTTCCGTGCAAGCTACACGCAGGCGTTACTTAAGCACGCAACACGTTTCCCCAACCCGTGGCGCAGGGTCGCAGCCACGGCAGGTCCGGACGAAATAGGCAACGGCAGGGCACGCTAGGAAATAGTTTATTATCCTAACGCGAGGTAAAGCACACTGCGGAAGAATGTTCTATCCGTAAAATAGATGTTCAGTAGCTCACCAAGTCGTTGACGTCGACCGGCGTTGGTGTTCGGGGGCCGGCGGGCAGCGGAAGGGGTCCGTGGGGTAGTTAGGTCAGGTCCGGCGGCGAGAGAGACCTTCCCGCCGCGCGATCACGCCTTTTATCCCCTCGGTCATTGCCTCCCTCGCGGCAAATCGTTACCGTCAAGCTTAGGCGTGCTACCCTCTCCGCAGAAGGCGACGCGCTGCCGTGACGTCACGTCAGTGCTGGGGCGGAAATGAGCAGAGTCGCGGGGGTGCCTTCTCTCCACATTCCTGGTGGCCAGCGCGCCCGTATAGGTCACGGTCGCCGCTGGCGCGGGGGACGAGGAGGGGATACCCGTGTATCCCACATCCTCCCCTCCTTAAGAAGCCTCCCGAACACAGAAACAGGGGCAACATTACTTGATCTCCGCCATCCTGGGATCGAAGTTCTTCAGCTCCCGCCGGTGCATCGGTTGACGGCCGCGCCACGCCCCCGCCGATCAGCTGCTTCGCTCCGAGGGCTTGGCCTCCCGCACGATGACGCTTGGAATCTTGCTCCGTCTCAAGGTCTTCCGAGTGCGCGCGGCTGCGCCGTTCCGGCGAATTCGGTCGACCGCCTCCTTGGCGCCGGCTGGGATGGCTTGGAGGCCAGGTCCATGGCTGCGCCCCTGAGGTACTGGGTCAGGTGGCTTCAGGGGCCAGGGCTGCGGCGCTTTATGGTTGAGGCCGCGGTTGGGCTGCCCTGGCATACCTGGTCAGCAGGCGAGGACCCAGGGTTGCGGTGGTAATGGGGCCCCGCAGGCGGTGGCGCACAGTCGACGGGTGGGCAGCTCCGATGCGTTGTGGCAGGTAGCCGGGGTGGCCAGGGTGGCAACTGCAGGTCGCGGGCGGGGCGTAGCGTCGAGCCTTGGGCGCGGCGCGTTGCCGAAGCTGGATGGTGGCTGGTAGTGGAACGGTGTCGTTCCGATGTGCCCTGCTTCTTTTCCATCTGCGCTGGAAAAGGTCAACACAGATGTAGCCAGCTCCCGCAGCGCGTGCTGCGTGGCTGTTCGACCCTCACGAGAGTCATGAGGGTTAATGCAAGTCGGTCTTGCGTGACACTGATCGGCATGAGCGGCCCGTACGTTCATGCATCTAACGAGACTGCCTGCCGGCTCGCGCCCTCGCTCTAGGCTGCGCAGGCAGATTCTGTTTCTGCCTAGGGCGCAAGTTATAGCGGGACGCGGGGTTCGCCGGCTGATCGCAGATCTCGTTGTCCGACTGCGGCGCGGGTCGGGCTGTGTCCTCTACCCACTCATCTCGCTGCACGTAACGTTTCAGGTCGCATACGTGCACCGGTCCGCCTGTCGGTTTCGACCGCAAGTCCTCGAGCCTGTAAACGAGCGAGGAAAGTTTCTCTCGCACGCGGAACGGCCCGATCCATTTCGGCGCCAACGAGGCCGCAAACTGTTTGCTAGCGTCGCTGAGAACGTGCTGGCGTCGAAGCACCAGATCGCCCACTTCGTAGTGAACATCCCGGTGCGAGCGGTCGTACTGTGCTTTCTGCTGCGCCCTAGCGGTGCTCAGGTTGCGGCGAGCCTTGCGTAAGGCCTCCGTCATCTTAGCGCGCAGCTGCGTCGCGTACTCAGCTCGTGCTGACGAAGCGACTGGCGTCTTCCTGCTGTCCGATAGAATCCGGTCCATCGGATTTAGCAGCTCTCTACCCAGATTGAGAGAACACGGCGCATACCCAGTCGAGCGGTTAACGGTCGAACGCAAAGCAAACGCGATCTCCGGCAGATAGGAGTCCCAATCTTTGTGCCTCTCAGAGTACGCGACAAGCAAGTGCTTAACGTTGCGATTGACTCGTTCCGTGGGGTTCGACTGAGCATGATAGGTGGTCGTTTTCTTGTGCTTAATGCCGAGTGCAGCGCACGAATCAACGAACACCTTCGCAGTGAAGTAGGACGCGTTGTCCGTTATCAGCTGCTCTGGGAAACCGAACCTGGTTAATACGTCCATCAGCTTCTCCATGATCACTCGTGCCGTCAGCTTTCTAAGGGGGAAAAGTTCAACCCACTTGCTGAAGTGATCCGTGACCACCAGCAAGAACTTGTTCCTACTCGGTGTCATAGGATACGGTCCCATGATGTCGCACGCCGCGATTTGCCAGGGAGTCTGGCTGTTAATCGGGTGCATGAGGCCGGGTGGTCGTCCGCCTCGGGGCTTCACACTTTGGCACACGTGGCACGAGCGGGCGTAGCGTATTACGTCCCTTTTCATGCCAAGCCAGGTAGCAAAGCGACACAACTTAGTGTAAGTCTTGGGGCCGCTTGCATGCCCAGCGATGCACGAGTCGTGAAAGTAGCGTAACAGTGCTGCTCTCAATACTCGCGGTATCACCACCTTGAACGCCTCGTTTGTGTCGTTCTCGGAGGGGATATACCTCAGCAGGACGCCGTCGGAATCCAGCAGATACGAATCCATCGCGCTCACAGCACTACCAGCTGTTTCCCAGCGCTCCGCACCGACAGCAAAACCAGCTGTCTCCTTGTGCGCGGCGGCCCTGCCGCCCGGCTCCCGGAGCCCGTCGAACACCTTTCGACAAAACGGATCCTTCTGCTGAGCTTCGAGCAGCTCCTTTCTGCTGAACACGATCCCCACGGAACTCGCGTAGTCCACGTGGTTCACGCTCTCGCCCTGGATCCACGGTTGGTCCGCGTTCCTTACATGGGCTACGGCTCGGGTCAGTCCCTCGCTCTCCCCGGCTGTCGGGCGGTCGGTCGCGTGACCTTCCTCGCACTGGACAGGCGCTCGCGAGAGTGCGTCAGCCACAGCGTTGTTTTTCCCTTTGCGGTAGCGCACGGTGAAGTCGTAACGCTGCAGCAACAGGGACCAACGCGCTAGGCGGCCGCTCGGCTCGCTGAGTCGTCTCAGCCAGGTGAGCGCCATGTGATCCGTCTCGATCACAAATGTCACCCCATCGACGTAGTAGTCGAACTTACGCAGAGCGAAAACTATCGCGAGACATTCCTTCTCTGTCACCGAGTAGTTTCTCTCTGCCGGCGTCAACGAACGGCTCGCAAAAGCTACCGGACGGAGAACGCCTTCATGCTCCTGAAGCAACACTGCTCCTAAGCCCAGGTCGCTTGCGTCGGTTTGAATCACAAACTCCCTGTTTAGGTCGGGTAGCTGCAACTCAGCCGTGTCAGCGAGCACTTTGGTGAGGTTGCGCAGTGCATCCTCTTGCTCGTGACCCCAACTCCAGCGCTCGCCTTTCTTCAAAAGCTTTGTCAAAGGCGCCTGCAGCGCTGCGCACTCTGGGATGAACTGGCGATAAAAGTTCGCCATTCCCAGGAAGCGCCTGAGTCCGGCTATATCTGTGGGCGACGGAAACTTAAGCAAAGCCTCAAGCTTATCGTCGCACGGCAGAATGCGGCCTCTGTCGATCGTGAACCCCAACAGTGTTATTCGGGTCGCGGCGATCTGTGCCTTCTTCGGGTTCAAAGTGATTCCCGCGGACCTCAGCCTCTCTAGGACGTCCCTCAAGTGGCACAGGTGTTCCTCGAACGTTTTCGAGTACACCACGATGTCGTCTAGGTACGCGAGCGCATGTTGCCACTTCGCATCTCCCAGAACACGGTCCATTAGGCGCTGATAAGTAGCGGGTGCTCCTACCAAACCAAAAGACATTCTCTTGAACTGGAAAAGGCCTCTGTGACAAGTGAAAGCAGTTTTCTCCTTGTCCCGCTCATTCATTTCAACCTGAAAGTATCCGCGGCTAGCATCGAGCGTTGTGAAGTACTTCGCCCCACCTAGGTTGGACACTAGGGAAGAAATGGTGGGTAGAGGGTAGGCGTCTTTCCTCGTAACCTCATTCAGCTTGCGGTAGTCCACGCAAAGTCGATATGTATCGTCTTTCTTTGGAACCAAGACTACCGGGAAGCCCCAAGGGCTGTTAGACCTCTCAACAACGCCAGTGTCGATAAGTTCGTCTAAGGCGCTGTCCAGTGCTTTTCTCTTGGCCAAGCTAATTGGTCTAGGATTGCACTTCCAAGGCAGTGCGTCACCCGTGTCTATTCGGTGCCTGACTAGGGTAGTGAGGCCCGGGCGGTCAGTGAATGTCGCGTTGTACTCGTAGAGGAGCGATGACAAACGTGCCTTCTCCCTCTCCGTCACGCTGTTCACTTCCGACAACAAGGGGTGCGCTGACCTTCCCTGCGCGGCAGAGCAGCTTTCTACCGCGGCAACCTTCTCTCTGCCCTCTCCCTCAGCGGCGATGGTCCGCTCGCCTCCTGGATCTCGGGCTGGCGCGGTGGATTTGTCACGGTCTCCCCCCGCTCGCGCCGCGTTCGGAGTCTGAATGGTCTGCGACACCGCGGGCGCTTTCGCGAAAGGCTTCAAGGCGCCTGATGTGCGCTCCCTGTAGCCTCCGCTGCTGATGTCTATCACAATACCTGTCTTGGCTAGGAAGTCTCGTCCAAGAATTACAGGAACGGATAAACAGGGAAGATGAACGAGGCGTTGTCGCCGCACGCGTCTTTCCCAGCGAACCACTATCCTAGCTGCACCGCTTGATTGCGCTGTGCCGCTCGCGAGGCGAAAAGTGGTATCGCACTCTCTCAGCCGGATTTTGTTCTCGCGGAGATGGTTTAACACCTCGTCACCGAACAAAGAAGCGCTTGCTCCTGTATCTAGTAACGCGGTGAATTTCTTTCGAGCTATTGTTAGCTCAATGAACGGCGCTGACAGGTCAACAGAATTTCCTACGCGACATGCCAAAGGCGCTAGCAAACCGGGGTTTTCTGTGCACGCCGCGCGGAATCGAAGGTCGATCACCGGCGGCTTTGGCCGTTTCCCGACCGTGTTTGGTCACGGGCGGGAGGGCGGCCACACTCGCGGGCGAAGTGTCCCGGCTGGTCGCACCGGTAGCAACGGTTGCCCGGGCCCCGACGGGCTAGGCGCTGGTCGCCCCGTTCCTTTCGGTCATCTCGAACTCGCGGCGCGGATGGTGGGGGCCGCGTGTCGGCCTCCCGATCTCGCCTCGGTTCATTCCGCTCTGCGGCAGCGTGTGCTGTTCGCAACGCGTAGCTGAATGGGTCCAAAGCGCGGTCGGTCAACTCCCAACCCCTTGGGACACGCTCGTCAGCAAACTGTGCTGACGCTTCAGTTCTAGATGGACTGCGCGCTGAGCTGCCATTCCACGCGCAGCGCGGCTCAAGTGACAGCGATGCGGGTGGGGGCGGCCGATACGCTCGCGCAGAGAGGATGTCTCCCTGAATGCGCTTCGCCTCAGCTGCCAGCTCATCCAAATCTCTGAACCTGACTCCTCTCAGGTAAGCCGTGAAAGTCGGGTGCGCTTGTCTCGTGACACGCTCAACTTTCTCCGTGTTCGTGGCGCGAGGGTCAGCGAGGCGATAAAGTTCGTCCATCGCTCGGACGTACTCTACCAGAGACTCGTCGGGGTGCTGGGTTCGGAGCTCCAGCTCTCTCCTCAAACGCCACTCATAGTTTGCGGGAAGGAATTCGTCGCGGAAGCTTGCGCAAAACTCCTCCATTGTCCTCGCTCGGTTGCCGGCTAGTCGGTACCAGCGGGCCGCTTGCTCCGTCAAAGAAACAGGCACAACACGCGCGAGCATTTCGGCGTCTGCGATTCCTGTCACTTGCTGATAATGCAGCAGACGGTCGAGGTACTCATTTGCTCCCGCAATGTCGTGGTACCCCGTGTAGGTAGGCAAGTCTATCCTAACACGTGGTGACTGGGCCGGGGCTTGCAAATTGTTTTGCAAAATACCCGCTAGACTCTGCATAACCTGCATTGCGTTCTGCAAGAGCACCTCGGATGATTGCGGACTAACACCCCCGGAGTTGGGCGCAGCCGCTGATGGCGTCGAATGATGTGGCCTAGCCGCCTCATTGTTCGCGCCGCGGAGCGGCGAGGCGCCCGATGTGGAGCCCCCCATGCCAGGCCTAAGTCCTACCGACGCGTCAGGGGATGTTACTCGGCTATTCCGCGTGGAACGCCCAAGATTCACAAATTCAAACCCTTCCAACGGCGCGTCAAGTAGGGAGCCCTGGTTATGTGCCGCTGGCTCTGACAGCATAAACAAAGACTGCAAGTCACTCCTGTCGGCTGCCATCCTTTGTTAGGGCGACGGTAGTCGTTCGCTCCAACAAAGGTCACTGCTCGATTGCCTAGTTCACCCCACGTTCGGGCGACAAGATATGGGGTCACTCTGCGTCCAGCCGGCCGGGAAGGCGAGCTTCCGTGCAAGCTACACGCAGGCGTTACTTAAGCACGCAACACGTTTCCCCAACCCGTGGCGCAGGGTCGCAGCCACGGCAGGTCCGGACGAAATAGGCAACGGCAGGGCACGCTAGGAAATTGTTTATTATCCTAACGCGAGGTAAAGCACACTGCGGAAGAATGTTCTATCCGTAAAATAGATGTTCAGTAGCTCACCAAGTCGTTGACGTCGACCGGCGTTGGTGTTCGGGGGCCGGCGGGCAGCGGAAGGGGTCCGTGGGGTAGTTAGGTCAGGTCCGGCGGCGAGAGAGACCTTCCCGCCGCGCGATCACGCCTTTTATCCCCTCGGTCATTGCCTCCCTCGCGGCAAATCGTTACCGTCAAGCTTAGGCGTGCTACCCTCTCCGCAGAAGGCGACGCGCTGCCGTGACGTCACGTCAGTGCTGGGGCGGAAATGAGCAGAGTCGCGGGGGTGCCTTCTCTCCACATTCCTGGTGGCCAGCGCGCCCGTATAGGTCACGGTCGCCGCTGGCGCGGGGGACGAGGAGGGGATACCCGTGTATCCCACAACATCAAGGCTACAATGTTCTTCCGCGCATTCATTCGAACGTCTTTGATTTTGTTAGGCACGAGGGCTTCAAGTTCTACAGAGACGACTTGCCTGTCAAGCCGCCTCTTTTTGTTGGTTGGCTGCACAGGAAGGACGAGGATGGTGTGTGCTGGTGTGTTGCCACTTGTTCTTACAGTGGACTCACTGGATGACGATCCGGCTCTTAGAAGTCTTCTCTTTGTCTTCCAGCTGAGGTAAGTCTCAAAGCCGTCCTCACTGATGGCCTCGCTGAGGTACTCGATGGTGTCATCGCTGTCGGGGTCGCTCGGACGGCTGCACCGCTTCTTCGACGAGCTCGAGAAGGAAGCCGCCAGGTCATTCGGATGCCCAGGAGGGTTCAGATCCATCGCCGTATGACGGGGGACGGCATCCCCGCAGTATACACGCAAAAACACAGAAAAAAAGCTGGAGGCTCCCTGAAAGCGTTCCACAAGGATGCACTTCGTCGTCTTAACTTTACTGTAAGTTTCAAACAAAAATTACAGCTGGATTTTTCAGCGCTTTATCTCCATGACCCTATGTACGTTTTTGTAGTTCTTTTACTTTGAGTTACAAGCTCAACAGTAAAGCTTTCTCCAGTTTCTCACAATTTCCTGAAGCACGGTTTAGGAAAGGTGCTTCTCATTTTACGCGTGATACTGGCAAGGGTGCCTTTCATTATATTGCAACGGATAGAAGAAGAGATGAATGAAGACTCTTGGAGGCGCGCGTGCTCTGGGATTCGGTGCTCTGTGCCTGGTGCTCTGTGCGGGCCGCCTTGTGCTCTTGACCTGTGTGCTGTGCCCGGGCGTTCTCGCGTCGTTCCCGCCTGGACCACGTAACATCTTTGGTGGAGGTGCTGGGGTCCCTTCATCGCCATCCTGGTCCCGGAGCTTCGGCGTCCTGCGCCTGCCGTGGTCGTCGGCCGTGTGTGCCTGGTCCGCACCGCCCGGCTGTGCCCAGCCCGCCAGACCTGGACCGACCTCGCCGCTTACCCCAGCGTTTTCCACCTTGATATTGAAGCTTACTACCACGCCAGTTCTGGCCCACTTCGATGTGACAGCTCCCACTGAAGTCCGCACAGACGCCAGTGGCTATGGCATCGGCGCTATTCTCTCTCAGGGGCAATCCGAACAGCACCGTGTCATCGCCTACGCCAGCCGCCTCCTCTCCGCCCCGGAGCGCAATTACTCAATTACCGAACGTGAGTGCTTAGCCCTTGTCTGGGCGGTTGGGAAATTCCGCCCATATTTGTACGGCCGCCCGTTTACGGTTGTCACCGACCACCATGCGCTCTGCTGGCTCTCATCACTGAAAGATCCTACTGGCCGCCTAGGTCGCTGGGCTTTACACCTCCAAGACTACGACTATACCGTGGTATATAAGTCCGGTAGGCTACACACTGATGCTGACTGCCTCTCCCGATATCCCGTTGACTCTTCTGATCATTCTGGCAGTGACACCGCCGCTGACCTCTTCTCGCTCTCTGCTCTTACTCACCTTGGCGATGAGCAGCGACGAGATATCGAGCTCCGCTCTATTATTTCCCGCCTCAGAACCTCTCCATCTGACCCTGCCCTGCGCCCGTTTGTACTTCATCATGACACACTCTACCGCAGAAGCCTGAACCCGGCCGGCCCAGACCTACTGCTCGTTGTCCCGAAGCATCTGCGCAACGACGTCCTCCACGAGCTCCATGACCTCCCCACTGCTGGACATCTGGGTGTCTCGCGTACTTACGCCCGCGTGCGTCGTCGCTTCTTTTGGCCCCGTCTCTACCAGTCCGTCCGCCGCTATGTTCGTGCCTGCGACCAGTGCCAGCGCCGGAAACGTCCCGCCACGCTCTCCGCGGGTTTGCTCCAGCCTGTTGATGTGCCCCCTGAACCATTCTATCGTGTTGGCTTGGATCTTTTGGGCCTGTTTCCGGAGTCCACCTCTGGAAACAAATGGATTGCCGTTGCGACAGATTATGCTACTCGCTATGTTATCACGCGTGCCCTCCCCACCAGTACTGCTACCGACGTGGCCGATTTTCTCCTCTACGACCTCATCCTCCGTCATGGTGCACCCCGCCAACTTCTCACCGACCGCGGCCGTTGCTTTCTCTCTAAAGTTGTCGACGACATTCTCCGTTCCTGCTCAACAAAACATAAGCTAACCACCGCCTATAATCCCCAAACCAACGGTCTTACAGAGCGCCTCAACCGCACTCTCACGGATATGCTCGCCATGTACGTTTCCCCGGACCATCGGGACTGGGACATTGCCCTTCCATACGTCACCTTCGCTTACAATTCTTCTCGCCATGACACTGCCGGTTACTCCCCGTTCTATCTGTTGTACGGTCGTGAACCCCAATTACCTTTGGACACGCTGCTTCCGACATCTCCTTCCCCGCCTTCTGAATATGCCCACGACGCTATTGCCCGCGCCGACCACGCCCGCCAGCTGGCTCGCTCCCGCCTACAAGCCTCGCAGGTTTCACAGCAGGACTACTACGACCGCCGCCACCGCATGGTAACTTTTTCCCCTGGAGCCCTCGTCTTGCTTTGGTCGCCCACACGCCGTGTCGGGCTTTGCGAAAAACTGATGTCCCGCTATGTTGGCCCATACCGTGTGCTCCGCCAGGTCACCGCCGTCACCTGCGAGATTGCCCCGGCCTTTCCGGAGACCACCTCCGGTGCATCTCAGAGTGACGTTGTCCACATCTCTCGCCTCAAGCCCTACGTGTCGCAATCCCTTGCCCCGCCCTAATTTCCACCGAGACGGTGTTTTTTTTTTTTGCGACCGGGGGCCATGCAACGGATAGAAGAAGAGATGAATGAAGACTCTTGGAGGCGCGCGTGCTCTGGGATTCGGTGCTCTGTGCCTGGTGCTCTGTGCGGGCCGCCTTGTGCTCTTGACCTGTGTGCTGTGCCCGGGCGTTCTCGCGTCGTTCCCGCCTGGACCACGTAACAATATGCATGGACATACCCAAGCATGCACCTCACAAAAAGACAATCAAGAGACTTTGTAATGAAGTAGGGAAAACAGAAGTCCTTGTTAACGGCTCTTTACTGTGAGGATTAGTGCTTTGTAGCTGCGTGACAAAGCCGAAATGTTGAACGCTGAAAGCCGGGCCGTCAGAACGTCAGGCACAGGCCCTCTAGTGGCTCAGAGGTAAGAGTGCACGTCATAGTCAGCTGCCTTTATTGCGAGCACAGTGTACATTTTCTTCCCTGCAACGTTGTTTCCTTCCAGATGCGCATACTTAAGGAGGCTCGCCGCGTTTGCATCGCACTTCTCTCGGCAGCGGGTCTGCGTTCACTTCGTGCCAACAGAACAAACAGAGCGTCCACTACGCAGCGTTTCGTGCAAGCGCGTCGTTAAGCTTGGAAAGTTCGTGGCCTTGGGAGCAGTTGAAAAGTGTGGAACAAAATGTAAGGCGCCACTAAAAGCTCTGAGAGATCTTTGGCTGCTCGTGAAACTTAGAGCAGTGCAGGCGGTTCCAGTCTGCGCGCTTTAGCGCTACTGTGACTCTCTTTTACACAGCGTCAAACTTTCTTCGAAATGATGTCAAGGTATTCAAGAAAAGAAAAAGATAAAAGCTAAATCGCTCGATGGCCTTCTACTTTAGTGTTGTTGATATTAAAGACTTTTCGCATTCTTTTGAGGTAAGTCACCCCCCCCCCCCCCCACCGACATTCTTTCCTTTTCTTCGCACTTGAATACCCACTTGGGTCACAGGAAGCAATGGCTCCTGTATTCCTTCACATTCATTCATTTCGTGCTACATTCACCACGTGGACACCAGTGGGTGCCTCAGTTCGATTAACCTGGGGAGAAGGCGCGACTGATGATGGGAAGTGAAGGCTTACGTCATATAACGAGCTGCTGGCATTCTCGGCGTGTGTTCCTCGAATAAGCATGGCCGCTCGAAGAAAATGAAAATGAAAAACTCGTCCGCCGAGTTCTCACAATATATCGCTAGAGATCGGGGCGTTCTATCCCTGTCGCTGTGTGCTGAGCAGCAGAGGGCTAGCGGAAAGTAATAGACGAAGTCAGGGGAGGGATGGTAGGAGAGGGCTTTATTTGCCATAGCCGGCTTATCTCTTTAGCGCTCAAGTGTAGGCGGCGCTGCATGAGCACGTGCAACACGTTTCGAGAGCATCCGCTCCCCGGCATGCATATAAATTCAACTTCGAGCCACACGTGCATTTTTTTTTTCGTGGAGTAGTTGAGTGTGGGAGTTTTCACTTAAGGTGTACGAGCCAGCACAACAGAACAATAAATGAAGGTCGATGGGCCAGGGCTTTGTCTTGCGGTAGACGCAGTTATAATGAAGGTCGATGGGCCAGGGCTTTGTCTTGCGGTAGACGCAGTTATAATGATGATGGTCATTTGCAAGAAGAAAACAATTCATCATGCCGCCATTGCTGTAACAGCAGGCAATGTAAAAGCAAGTTCTTTCGCGTTAGAGGATAAATGGGCCCGCACAGAGAAGGATTAAACGGGCTCATACCTCGCGCTTTCTCTGTTTTGTAGGCAGAAAACAGCCGTCCATAAAAGTGACTGCGCACCGTACCTCTTCTCCTCTTTTATTAGATTTTGCAAATAAGATTCATAAACCGCGTGTTCTTTATGCGCTGTTCAGAAAAGCTAGTGCTGCGCAGTCATTTTAGAGAGAAAGCTCTACTGCTCCCGTTCTTCAAGGTCATGTCGGTATGCAAAACGACCTTGCGAGGCAGCGTAACGAAAAATAAAAATAACAAAATACTCCTCCCTTTCTTCAAGGTCATGTAAGTAAGCAAAATGACCTTGGTAGGCCGCGGAGAATGAAATAAGAGTAATGCAATCAAAATTATAAAAGCAATAAAATTATATGAAACAAACAATTAGAAAGAATGCAGAAAGCGGAAAGTAAGTAAATATAAATAAATAAAAGAAAACTAAACATAAAAATAAAGGAAACTTAAAATAATATAAAGAAAAACAAAAAATAAACGAAATAAAAACAAATAAAGTAAACTAAATAAAAAGCAGCTTTCGTTCTGCATCAAGGTACGGCACAATTGCGTCGGACCTGCGTTAATCTCTAATAAACAATGTTGGCGCTGTGTTTAATTTCCTAGAAGAAGCTGCCAAGAAACGGACAAAGCGCCTTAATGTACTCATTATTGTTTATTAATTTACTATTATCCAATATGTTTTTACTTTTGCGCCAGCTCTTAGCGAAGGCGACACGAATCGCTTCATTCACAAAGTAATCCTCAAATAATATTGTTAAGTAAACAAACAAAGCTCAGAGGTAGCTTTGCTGCAACAAAGCCCGTCTAATTACCCTTCTAAAAACACAAGCAGTCGAGAATGGAAGACAGGCTGGCAGTGTTTGTAGCGTTCCAGCAGACATTTTTATTTCGTGCCTCCAAGCGAGCAATTGGGCCGAAGTGTTTTCACTAGCCTGGCTGCATTAATTGGGTAAACAAAGAGCTTTTCGTGAGCCGCCATCAGACAAAGGAAACAAGGAAAAACTTTCCGTGCCTTGTCGTTATCCTGGCTAGCAGCGGCGTTCTTAACCTCAAACGACCATTTGAGATGGTTTCCACGTCTTTCACATTGACACTAATCTCGACAAGCAGCTTATATCGCAACCTCGGAGTACACAAACGCTACTGGAAAACCGCGGTCGGTTGTGTACATGTTACCGCCTCTCTTATTTTGTCGGTTGTGCGCATTATTCTTCGCCTGGGGTATGAACAGAAAAACGTTCTTAGGCGTCATAACTCTCCTATTTAGCTCTTGCTGCTAGTACATTCATTAGTACCTTGTTCCTCGCAAAAGTCTTGATTGGCGCCATAAACAAACGTGGTACGTCCAGAGAAGCGGTGTGAGAGGATAGTAGGACCGTCTTACGCACAAAATACACATGTCATCCACGCTGCATTCGAGCTATTATAAGAGCTCTGGGCCGTCCAGCAGGCCCGGTCTGCGCTTGAAAAGCACAAGCCTCACGACCCACCACAAACGGGCCGAACTGGGGTAGTGCAGAGTGGGGCATAACCCCGGGTCGAAGCATGGCCACCATCCCAATGCGGTAAACCATCGGTTGCCGGAATTTTAATAAACTTATTCCTATCCTATAAGACCTCCCTGTTTTCAGATGGTATGGATGGCATGACTGGTCACAGATCCTAAACGAATCTAGCAAAGACAGTATACACCATATCTTAAGTGCAGCGTTTTGATGCCAGGTGCTGCGAGTTGCCGATGCGACCATGCTCGATCGGTATGGGCATAGGTCCGTTTGGAGTACCGTAGCTCGGCGTTTCAAAAGGCGCGGTTTGACCCTAGCGAAAAGACAGAAACGACGTAAATTTGAAGGGTTCAATGCTCTTGGTTCTGGACTGACCTTCGAAGGCTTATGGTGCTGGAGTGGTGGTACAGTTGCTTCACCCCCCCACCCCCCCCCCCCCCATCACTTTGTTTGAACCAATAATACTCGGCCATCGATCCTACCACTTGTTGAGCGCCTGAAAAAATACGCGGTGTCAGTCTCTGACGCAGAAGAGGCCACTGACACCGAACAGGCTGGCGGCAGTAGAAACTGACTTTGCCAACAAGCCTATCAAATTAATGTAGCTTAGCTGCAATTCTTTAAGATATAATAGGGTTTAAATGGCCTCTTATTAGACTTCACGAGGTTAGGAGGATTATTCAGACATGTTCAAAGCTGAGTAACATGCACGTCCTTGACAGGAGAGGCGCACTTGACAATAAAGAACAGAGAATAGTATTTGTAATGCATAAAATTTTACCAGGAGACACAGATCATTTTCCTTATATTAAAGGTCAGGTGACATAGTGATTACACTGAAAGGCGATACAAACCGAAGGTAGTGAAGAACGACGTACTACTTCAACGGACGATATCATCTAAAGGTTTTACCATGATGTAGAGACAGCAATGACCAAACTAAAATGCGCTTCATTAATAAATGGATTGTGTTTATGTTCCAGTAAGGAATAAATTCGCAAGAGAAAATGTAACAACAACTGGCATGAGCTCCAGGGATGGTGGAAAGAAAGTGCTGGATTTAATGGGAACGGATATCCCAATAATTCTGGACACCTTACATCCAATTAGCAGAAAGGCAAAAAGAAAGAAAGAACGAAGTAACTAAAAAAATCAAGTGGAGAAGGTGCGCGCAAGTATCAGGACCGTAAAGAATGTGACGGTTAGAAGAAAGATAATGCGCCGTGACGAGAAACCGCTGCTGTGTAAAACCTCTGAAGCCCCTATGGTCCAGCAGTTCAGGCTATTTTTTGTTTCAATAAATGTTCTTTCTTAGCCTGGAAAGACAACCATGTGGCAGGGGCACTGAACACGAACCTGATGGTAACAGATGTTAAGGCAGGTAGGCGATACACTGGCGAAGCCTTTAAGAAATAAAAGTTAATTTTATGAAACAGTAAGGACATTCCAGTTCCGGGAATAAAACTAAACGCTGCAAAATTCTCAAAAACAATCAATAAATAAAAATATATATTTCTAGGAACGGCAGTATGAAGACTGTTCAAGAAGCAATAAAGAACGGAACAAATGTTAAATGAGGAAACCATGCAAGATCTAGCAACAGCTAGATGTCAGCACTGAAAACAAATGTTACAATGTTATTAACAATGATGACCGTGTATAGTCAGAGAAGCTAAGCGTCTTTCACTGACCTGTTCAGTATGCAACCAAGCACTGAGGCACGCCTGAGGAAAATAACACAAAAGATGTATAAATTTTGCTTAATTTTTTTTATCCACGCAGGGTGACATAAAACAGAATAAAAGGAAGTCGATTTAGTTTTCTCCAAACCTGTAATGCCGAAATAGTGCTGAACAAGTCAGCTTGCATTTTTTGAGTGAAATGGGCATTGGTCTACATTAAGGGCAGCATAATCAATGGTACTATAGGAGCAGAAATTATACAAGTCACAATACGCGAAAACTAGGCGAATAGTAAGAGCCGAAAATGAACATGAACAGAGAACGAGACGAACTGCACAGAGCGACCAGCGGTGTGCGTCATCGTTCGCTTGTGCTAACGCTGCGGCTGTTAATAAAACACAGCCTACTACAATTGTCGCCCTCTTATCAGCGCACATTAGTTAGCAATTTTGAAGTTCTCTCTTATGTGAGGTGTCCACTGTTCTGAGTCATGCAGCGGTTAAGAAAGGAAATCCTGCAGCAGCCTAGCGTTTCACTCTCGGTCCGTAATAGCAAGTAAAACGCAACTAAGCTTTCTTTTCTACGCACCTCGGAGCCCGGCGTGTGGCAACAAAGCCCGTTCACTGATTGCGCAGTACATCCATGGTGACGGAGAAGAAATATATGCAAAAACCATCATTTTCCTGTGGAGATGAAGGAGTCCCAACTTTCGTGCCTAAAGCGCCGGCTTCTTGCTACTTGATTAAAACGGGTCGAAAGCTGTCCAATGTCCCCTCCCCCGTAGGTAGAAAAATTGCCTGTCGCACGACGCGAACAATCCGTCTTCTTGAGAGTGGAGCCGGTATGGATGCGATAGGGTGCCAGTGGGAAGCTAGGACTTAATCAAGGTACGCAGAGCACCTAAAGCCTGCTGCCAAAGCTTTAATAAAGGCTGTTAAGGCTAATAGAACGTAGCTGTGAAAATGCGTAACTCACAAAATGTGTTATCTTGATAGACAAAACATAAAAATATAAACATCTGAAGAGCCAATGGACCCGTCCGCCAAAAAATCAGCACATTGAAAACTACTGAAGGAAATTTCGATTTCTTCCCGCGTTCTGCAAAGCAGGACAGCTGGATATTAATCTGCGAGTGGTCTTGCTCAGTGCCCCGTTTTAATGCTCCTATAAAAATGCCAAGTTTCATGGCGCAATAACTTGTCCAGCATTAAAAGCTGACAGCTTGGACAAGTTCACTAATTGGAGGGCAGGCTCTAATACCTGTCTTCTTTTGCCCCTTCAGTTCGGACGGCAGTAAGGAAGTTAGCACCTAAGGAGTCTACTTTGAGACTAGTCAGCAGTGAAAAGTTGCGGATGTAAACAGTACGAAAACTAGGATGCACCTCCCAATTAAAACTATCAAATGTTTATATTTAAACGCGAAACTGGAGTGACATGTCTGGTTGATCGAAAATTGGCGGTGGCGTCCTTCATTACCAGTGCATAATGTGTCTCTGAACGCCATACAATACTCGGCGTATCCGATCAAATCTCTAAGGCATGGCAGCCACAGAGCGGGTTGCTCTCCCCTGACGGTGTTTCCTGAACATCTTTAATCACTGCGGTGCATACGGCCACACCGCGCACTTAAGGCATGTTTAATTGACTTGCTACGCTTCTTGTAGTACCCACGCGGAACGGCAGGTAACATGAAGGTATTACAGCAGCTGTGATAAGACATTCAATGCCGCAAAGCACGAGGTACTTTTCGCAACAGGGCAAGCACTGGCAGAATAGCCTTCGCTCCGATGATTATCGTTTCCTGAGTGCTTTCTCACAAAATATTGAGCCGCCTACTTCTTTACGTCCACTACATAAGGATGCGCTTTTGAAGGCGATGGCGTAATCGACCTTAAAGACAGAAATAACATGAGGGCCGATTTGATGTCGCCACATTTCAGTCTATCACCCTATTTCCAAAGGCAGTCATATTTTTAGATCAGCTTTCTGACGCGCACCTTCACGCTTGATTTAAACAGCCTTGTATTTTTTTACGAATTTCGCTTTCGCTTGTTTACACTTGTCTTGTATTTTGCAGTTGCGTTGGGTATTTGCCTTTCTCTCTTGCACTCCCTCTTAGCACTTCGGCTGGACAGGTGCATTTTATTCCGTCATGACACGTTACGCACCTGTATGCCTTTGCTCGTGTCGGTTTTGCTTAGCCTGTCAAGCCCTTCCTCAAATAAGATCCGCCATTTTATAGTCAGTCCTTGTGATGTCTACTTCTCTGTGTCTTGACCATCGCACTGTTTTAAGTCCGAACGTAAACAAACACTTTTCACTGCACTTGTGTCGAAGACTAAAAATGGGGTGTAGTGAATTTTGAGGGCACTCTGAGGGGATAAAGGCCAGTTAACCAATGTCACTGCAGATGAAAGTATATAAAAGCTTTATCTTAACTGTGCTAACCTATGAGGCAGAAACACGGAGGTTAAAGGAAACGGTTGAACTAAAGATGAGAGCAGAGCTGCGGGCTGTGGAAAGGAGAATGACAGGTGTAACTTGAAGAGACAGCAAGAGGGCAAAGTGGGTAAGGAGGAATGCGAGTTATCGTCACCCTAGCCTGCATTTCCAGAGCAAGATAACCGATGATCGTTAAGCCTACTTTACTGAAAATTTACTCAGGCTATAGTGTGCATGTTATGAACAATATTTATTCTTAATATTAGGGCTGCGAAGCATTTAGTATTATAGTTAGAAGCGTTCAAATCCTCTGTAGCAAATGACGCAGTCCTCTAGTGGTGTGTTGGACGACTAATAAGCCAGACCGGAAATTACGCACCGTTAAGACTCCGGCATTTGCTGGTTCTAGCGTTCTCAAGTGAGCACATTTAGCGAGCGCCCCAAAGCGCTTCTTGTAGGCCCATTTTCTGGCGCTTTTCTCGCTGGTATCGCCGCGAAGCTAGATGGCCTCCGAGAAAAATAAGCTGCTGGCATCGTGTAGACACAGTGCGTGGCTGCGGAAAGGAATGCGAGGAATGCACAATGCACTGGGGGAGAGATGATCGCAAGCTAGCTTAGCCTGTTCAGAAGCTAAAGTGGACAGTTTTGCTCATGGGGCAATGCCCGTTTGTCATCACATTGTTTACACCAGGCAGAGGTCTAGGGAGAAGTCTGCTTCGTTTGAAAAGGAATAAACGTGCACGCGTTTATTGCAGGTGCAGCTATGCCCAATGCTTCGGCAATAATGCCGTCGTGCATCGTGTGTATCTGCTGCCGCGAAGACTCGCAGGTGGAGGCGAGAGTCCTGCCAGGCCACACGTGCGTCACTGAAAACGCTGAATTTCTTACTGCCTCACGCCGTTCACAATTGAGGTCGAATACAGAAAACTTCAGAGACCTTAGCGTGTAAGGCATTTGAGTGATACCTCACTCAACAACAACAAAACGAAGGAGGACAACACATAATTTTGAATATATGTTCTGCATTATTACACAGTCGATACAGATACACAGCCTGCCGGCAATTTGCGTAGTGGTCGTGTAATCGACTGGGGTCCGGAAACTGCGTTGCTCTGCCCAGTAGTCTGCGTGAAAAGATTAGAAAAAATTCTCTGTCCCTGTAGTACATGGGCTCTAAGTACTTATAGTTAAGAACGGTAAAGAACGCAGTGCGTAAATTTATGTTCATTTATTACCGGTATGTATTTGCCATGCACAGTGGATCGCCCGGCAAAATTTTACTTCTGATATCTTTCGTTATACAATGCACTTAATTCTCTCCCTTTTTTTGACATCCGGCCGCTTTTATTGAGTTCCCTCACGTACACTGCCAAGAATTCCATTTCCCTTGCACACGCAACGGATAGCTTTCCACGGGAGAGAAAAATAAGAAGCAGAAGGAGCAGCTAGCATTTTTTTATGAAGACATTAACCATATTGCAGGCACAGCACGGCACACATGTGCTATTGGCAACGTGCTTGCTCAAGAATGCTCACTTTATATTAAAAGCACTTTTTCCACTTGGCCTTCATTTGACTACCCTACCTTCCTCATCGATTCCTGAACTTTGCACAAGCTGTACTCGAAAATTCCAGGTGAACAACGCTCACTAGCATCGCGGCGCGATCGTCTTCGCTGAGAGTGCGCGAGGAGTTTTCCATTTTACCGCAGCAAATAAAACACACTTAAAACTTTTCCTAGGTTGTTTTCTCTTATTTCAGATGCGTGTAGTGTGTTTTCCTATGTGCTCCTTCATATATAACCGGTATGTACTGAGCAAAATGCTGCACGCGCTACAGGTACCAGCGCTTTTCACGAGCCACATCGAACAGACGCTCAGGACGTATCTGGACTGGTCCCGACTCCGTCTTAAACAAGCGTAACTTCCGGTGGGTGGTAATGACGCCCGTTTGAAAGAAAAATTGGTTTTTGAGAAAAGGAAATGGCGCAGTAATTGTCTCAGATATCTCGGTGGATACCCGAACCGCGCCATAAGGTAAGGGAGGAAGGTGGTGGTGAAAGAAGAAAGAGCGAAAGAGGTGCCGTAGTGGAGGGCTCCGGAATAATTTCGTTCACCTGTGGATCTTCAACGTGCCCTGACATCGCACAACACATGGGCGCCTTTTGCGTTTCGCCTCCATCGAAACGCGGCCGCCACGGTCGGGATCGAACCCGGGTACTCCGGCTTAGTAGGCGAGCGCCTTAGCCACTTAGCCACCGCGCCGGGTAAGCCGGTTTTTTCAGTTTCGGGTATTGAAGACTCTGATTTCTTGCATGCCGTCGGTGCCTTAACTGCCGTAAACTGGAGCGTAATGTTTTGTGGGTAACATACTCCGGGGTTGTACTATGAAAAAAAACTTTTTCACTGTTTGCGAAATTTCGTTCAAGTGCAAGAGAAGGCAAGCGTACCAGGTGGCACCAGAGAGCTAGATGGGCAGGACGAGACCAGGAAGTTTGCAGAGATAAGATGGCCGCAGTTGACAGTGGACAAGGTTAATGTGGGGAATTTTGGAGAGGCTATTGTCCTGCAGAGAACGTAGTTAGTCTAATAATGACGTTGACGATGATGATTCACATCCTTCGACCAAAGAGTTGCAGGGCAGAGGAGGCAAAAGTTATTGAAAATAATTTTTAAATGGCCCACCCACCAGCTGCGTAAGAAGTGGGTAGTATAAGTAAATGTATATGCCATTGATTCTTCCACTCATTTGATGTGAATCCGAGTATTTCAACGCGCAAAACTGTGACGATAGTCTGCGCCAAACTGGCACGATAGCCTGCGCCAAACTGGGACGATAGCCAGCGCAGTATTGCCAATCCATTTAACGAAATGAAGTTGCAAGCATGGTGAACTTTTTTCTGTCACCTCGATTGTTAAATTTCAATGCCAACAAGTGGTTCATGGTTCGCATTTCTTACTGCATCAGCTTGGCGCTAAATAACGTGCGTGGCAGTGCTTGATTGTCCTTGACAAAATGCGACACCATTCCTATACTGCTTTATTTCTAAAAAACAGTCCTCATTTTTCCCCAATTTAGAGCGAAAGCTCTTATCCGAACGTTCATAGCCTTGCGAAATTGTCTCTTGCGTGTATGTGATCGTGAATTGTTGTTGTTGTTGTTGTTGTTGTTGTTGTTGTTGTTGTTGTTGTTGTTGTTGTTGTTGTTGTTGTTGTTGTTGTTGTTGTTGTTGTTGTTGTTGTTGTTGTTGTTGTTGTTGTTGTTGTTGTTGTTGTTGTTGTTGTTGTTGTTGTTGTTGTTGTTGTTGTTGTTGTTGTTGTTGTTGTTGTTGTTGTTGTTGTTGTTGTTGTTGTTGTTGTTGTTGTTGTTGTTGTTGTTGTTGTTGTTGTTGTTGTCGTCGTCGTCGTCGTCGTCGTCGTCGTTGTTGTCGTCGTTGTTGTCGTCATTGTTGTCGTCGTTGTCGTTGTTGTTGCCGTCGTCGTCGTCGTCGTTCTTGTTGTTTTTGTTGTTGTCGTCGTCGTTGTTGTTGTCGTTGTTGTCGTCGTCGTTGTTGTCGTTGTTGTTGTTGGTGGTGGTGGTAATGGTGGTGGTGCTACCGCCGCCACCTGTTGGGCTTCTGAGACCCAGGTTGCTTTTCTCGAACGACCTCTCAGGACCTATTATTAATTTAACTTCCAACAGCCGCAATGATCAGTTTGCTCTCAATCCGGTAGGAAGAATGTGATGATGCCACAAGGTCACGTTACCTAGGCGGCCTACCTAGGTTGTTTCTCCGGGGATTTGTCGCCCACAACGTCGACGAAGACGCAGGATTTTCTGTAGAACTGCAGCCTTAACGCTGTCGCGTTAAGAAAAACCTTCTTGCCTGTACTAAACATTTCAGCGAGAGACACATTGCAAGAAACCATCTTGGCCAGAAAGTAACCAAGCAATGAGGTTTCTCAGCCGTACAGTGGAGTACGTAAGGCTTTCCTTAAGGTCTAAACCTTTGTAAGATACAGAGAACCCATGTCCTCACCTTTTGGGACCTTTTGGCTTTTAGGAGTCCCGCAAGGAATGCTCTATACGGCCGAAAAGTAAAACCCCGTTGCTTGGCTACTTTGGCCAAATGCGGCACGTCCAGGCTTGAGCGTCCTTGTTTTCCCTTCCTATTCTTTTTAGTTATTATTATTCCTATTCTTATTAGCCCCATCCAATTGTTTTCTCTGTAAAATACAATTCTATGACTCTTCCTGACGGCGTATCTCGTTATCCGAGAGGAAATAATGCTTTTATTGATGTTAAATTCAAATTTAAAATTGGACCATTTTTTTCCTTCACTCGATTCAAACTCGTGACGCCAGGACCAAAAAGGACTACGTGATCAACGTTTGCGAGAAAATAGTGGTGTAGCTTAGCTTCAGTGATCCGCACAGCAGAAAAACTTCTTTCACACAACCCTAATTCGCTTGAGCAAACAGGTGGCGACACCTGTATTTCATTTTTTTGCTCCTTGTGCTCTGAATAAGGTAATCTTTTTACATAGAGGCCGATTTCAAGTTTCTATACTAAGCACGGCAATTTCCGCTTCCCTTCTTATGACCTCTTAGGCAAGCGTGAACATTTCCAACAGCAACGCAAGTATTTGCAGAAACATTGCTGTGCTGTCTCGTGATATCCCGAAAGCAAAAATAACGCGGCATACGAAGAGATATACACCTGTGTGCGAAAGCAACCGGCTCTCATCCGTTACTGCTTTTGCAGACCAACTGCCACTTCTCTCGAATACTTTTTGTGGTTGCTGTTTTTGCCGTGTGGTTATCGTGATTAACGTGAGAAAGGGCACGGCACCTGGCCTGCGGAGAGCGTGGCTCACCCGCTGATGCTGTTTTTGCTGGGTGGTTCCGCGTCCCCAGACTGTTGCTTACTGGAGTGACAATAGATTTTTAGTTGTTCTGTCGTGATTTGGTAGGCTTTCATGCATTATTATTGACTCTTCGTCTGTTTTGATACTACTACTGTCCGAAGACATAGAAGAAGACCCCGGGCCTAAATCAGCGGAGCTGCTGCAGACAATCATAGGCAATCAAGCGACGTCTGACTGCTGGTTAACTAATGTAAGCAAGGATATTAGTCAAAGAAATGAACAGATCGATCGACTAACTGGTTCTGTTGCGAAAATTCAGGAATTGAGCAATACAGTTGAATACCTTGAGGCAACGGTTCGGTTGAGTATGAGAACTATAGCCGTGGTAACAACCTGCTGGTTTTGGGCGCTTCTGAAGAAGCCGGTGATTCAGAAACGGATTTAAAGGCAGCTCTCATAGATAATCTTCATTATGAAACATTGAGGGTTAAAGTAATAATCGTTGAAAAAATTCATCGCATAGGCAAAAAGAACAAAGAATGACCGAGGCCATTTAATGTGAAAATTTATTACACGTAGATGAACTGGTGCGGAAAAACCGAACAAACTGAAAAGAAAATCGGTTAGTGTAAGTATTGACCATGCGAAGTAAACGGTGGCCGTGCGAAATAAATTGTGGGAAAATGCTTCTACTGAAAGGGTGCCGGGCGAGAAGGTCTTTTTTATTGACGGCAAGCTCAAAATAAATGACAAGTTACGCGCACGGTAGACAAGAACAACGCGCGCTCACTTCTGAACACTCGAGATAAGTACAAGCAACGTACTCGAAGGCAAAACGCATGATGGCTCTGGCACCGCGGATGATTCCGGCGAATCCCCACTTGAATCCACCCCGTCATAACTTCGAATATTATCACTGAATGCTCGTAGCGTTTTTAACAAAGTTACCGAGTTAGGATATGTGTTGCTGACGGAAAGTCCACATGTGCTAGGCGTGAGCGAAACATTACTAAACAACGGTGTGCCTGGTCACTGTATAGCGCCCCCAAACTACCAGATATTCACATGGGATAGGGACATTCGTCGTAGTGGTGTTGCAATTATTGTTAAAAGATCTATAGATGCGGCCCTCTCCCTGAAAGAGTTTGGGGCAGAATTACTACGCGAATGTTGCTTACCTTGTTGGCGCAGTGTACAGGACAGCCGCCAGCCACTTCATCGGACTTTTTGCATGACCTGAACATATTCTTGTGCACTCATGTGAACCGTACCACTAAACTAATAATGATCGAAGATTTTAATTTGCTAAATATTAACTGGGGAAGTTTGTTTCCTACCTGGGAACGTAGAATTTCCTAGTTCCGAAGCACTGCTCGAAATAATGTTTTCACAAAATCTGAAACAAATCGTGGAAGACATAAGGGTAACGCCTGAATCTTGGGCACCATTGAACTTGGTGTTTCTTTCGGATAGAGTGGGTGACGATACTGCGTCTATAAAAGACGAGATATCTGATCATAAAATGGCTTCTGTGCACATCCTGCTCAGAGCAAGCACTCGTTCCCAACCCTTTATATCTGTACAAGTTAAGGATTATGGATGGGCAGACGACTCGTCCATTCAAGATTTTTTGAGAATCGTCAGTTGATTAATTCAAACTTGCCTGCGATTGTAAATCGGTTGATGAACTATAGGTGCGCTTCAAGAATGTCAGAGAACATTGCTCTTACAGATTCGTTCCCACACGGGAAAAGAAAATAAAACCCTGTAATCCTTGGATTTATCGACCTATTATGCACATCAAGCTCAAAATAAAACAGTTAAGCAGAAGGAAAGGTAGCTTAGCTGACGTATAGAAATTGTGAATGACTTTAAGAACGGCTCTGATGGAATCAAAATAACTATTTTTACCCAAACCTTAAGGAGCTTCATCAGAACAGCCCCTCGGAAGCTTTGGCTTTACCTGAGGTGCAATAATGAAGAAATCAGGATTCAAATTTGCGATGAAATAGTGACAAAAAAAAACGAAAACAGCAAACCATTTCAATCACTTCTTCCAGTCTGTTTTTTTTTTATGTAATAGTTATCGATGGCTGTGACGTGTATCTACCTTCTCCCATTTTATGTTCGATGGGAGATCTCTCATCGTCGTGACTCAGGCTGGCGTGTTTAATCAACTGTTGCTTTTGGATTCTAAAAAAGCAAGCGAGCCAGATGGCATAGCAATCCGATTTCTCAAACGACAGGCGGAGTGGGTGTCCTTTTTCTTGAATATAATCTTTACGATGTCCTTGCAGACTCGCTCGTTGCCACAAGATTGGCGTTGCGCAGTCGTAACGCCTGTTTTTAAAAGCGGAAACCGATTACTCGCAGATAACTGTCGCTCAATTTCCTCTGTCAAGAGTCAGCTGTAAGCACTTTAAACGTGTCATAAGTAGACATATACTAACTCTTCTTGAGGATAACGTGTTCTTTTATCAGCCCCAGCATGTGTTCTGAAAAGGACTTTCTACCATAACACAGCTCTCGGAAACGATACATAATTTCAGCTCATCTATAGATGCCCAAGAACAAATCGATGTCATTTACATAGATTTCGCAACAGCATTCGACAAGATTCCACACAGCAAATTATTTTTCAAAATGCATAAAGCAAGAATTAGCGAAACTTTTCTGAAGTTAATTGAAGCCTTTTTAAACAGCCTCAGGCAGGTTGCGCCGTGTGGGTGACCCTTCCTCTACATTAGAAGTGTTTTCTGACTTTCCTCAATGATCGGTTTAGCTCCGTTATAGTTCCTAATTTACGTCAGCGAAATTAACGAGGTTGTCGAGTCTCCCGAAGAACCGCAGCTTTTTGCACATGACTGGTTATTTATTCTCGAATAGCACAAGCTTACGACCAGACTAGAATAAAACAGAGCTCTTCTATACCCAACAATTCTCAACAAAAGCATTCTTGAGCATGAAAACGCTTATAAACGCATTTTTTTCATATAAAGTAAGATTTCAATATAACAATCAATATATCCGCAGATCACCCTACGGCGCTCTTGCATTTTTTTCTCTGTTAACGTTATTTCTACCGTCAAAAACGTTTCCCATTGGTTTTGAATGGCAGTCTTAATAGTTCTATGCGATCGATAAATAAGCTTTAAAAGAAAGATTTTACTACATATCAGAAGTATCAGAAGTACTTATCAATATCTGCTTAACAGTATCTTACCATTTTCCACTGTTCTAATTTGTTGTCCGAGAATGTTCGACATGATTCCTTGCATCTTTGGTGCGAAAAGTGGGGCATGAAAATTAATCACACAAACTCAACATTAACACATATTACTAATAAAATTGTGCGGTTAATTTCTTGTAACATTGGCAAAAATAAACTAAATATGGTTGATACCTTCAAATATTTGGTGTCACAATTGCACACAGTCTACAGTGGCATAAACATAATAATAATGTGTGCTCTAGAGCTTCTCAAAAACTTTACTTTCTGAGAAAAAAGTAGTATGTGCAACAAAAGATGTCAAATTATTTGCTTATAAAGCATTCATCCGCTCATCCTTAAAGTGCGCCTGTGTTGTCTAGAGCCCCCAACAAAAATAATTTAAAAGATAAACTGGAACGAATTCAAAGAATGGCAGCTCGTTCTGTTTCGTCAAGATATGGGAGAATAGACTCAGTGATGAAAATGCTAAGCTCATGTGGGCTCGAATTACTTGAAAATCGAAGTCAAGAATCCAGATTAAAGGTTTTCTTTCAGATAATTAAAGAGCATTTTAAGATAAAAAAAAAGATAGATATGTTCAGCCCCGGGAAAACGGAGCGCGAGAGCAAACCACACTCGGTCAATCAAGCCTTACGCCACACATGTCGATTTTTTTTATTACTCTTTTCTCCCTGATGTGATTGAAATTTGGAATGATTTGACCGTTGAAGCTGTCGAACAACCGAATGTGCATAAATTCTAACGTTTCATTGATATTTTGTGTCGAGGGCGTCCAACTTGACGTTATGAGATGTCAGTTTTGTATGTTTTGCACTGTATTGTACCCCCTTGCTGTAACGACGCTCAGCCGAGCGTTAACAGCATTAATAAGAAAAAAACCGTCTAAAAATTGTATTCACAAATAGCACCAGTAACGTCAATTTTTGATAACATTCTACAGCAAATTACAAAGTGCGATTCTTAGATCTGCTGACGCGGGCACTTCTAACGGACCGTCATAAAGTCCACACAATTTAGTTTGCTTTTTATTCAACAAACCTAAAGAACAAAAAAAGAACCTTTGCAAACACAGCGCAAGACATGCTATGAACAGGAAAAAAAAGCGCAATGTTGGTACTGGATTTCAAGGGTACAATGAAAAGGACCGGAACTCCGCAGCGCTAAATGTGCAGGTGCTGACACACACCCGGCGTGTTGACGTTATGTCAGCCCTGTATTTGTGCTCTTTCTAATTTTCACCCGGGTTCCTGGCAGTCCAATTTGGCTCTCTAAGGTGTAATCAAAATACGGTCTTTTTTTTTTCGCTCACCCGAGACCAGCTCGTGATTACCGCGGAAAGAACTGGCTTCGTCCTAGCACCGCTACTGACGATGATGATTAGAAAATAAACGTACAAACGACACGTGCACAAGTGCGAAAAGTTATTTCCGACGTCACTTTTCCTTCCGCGTGGCAGCTTCTACGGTTGGGAACCACTGCACATTGGCGCACTTATTTGGTCTTCTATTCTTTACTTTCGTAGGAAACTGAGTGCTTCTTGTACCTGTTAGCCGAAAGGCGTGCCCGTATGTGAGTCGTTGAAGAGGAATGACAGATTGTTTCCGGACGCGACTCTCTCCGGAATCGGACAACGTTTTTTTTTTTTGAAAACGGTATTCCACGAGTACCAGCGAAGAGAGAACTTGTCCTCACTTGTTATATTGTAATATGTGCAGGTGCCCCCCTCCCCCCCCCCTCCCCACCCCCCAAATAAAAGGAGCATGCATCAGTGGAAACTTTGTGCTGCTCGCCAGTTAAAACTGAAAAGTATACTACAGGTAACCTGGATGTTCCACGTGCGTTCGCGTAGTATTCGTGCACACCCGTTGCAGCAGCGCACGGCGTTCCATGTTTTCTTCCGCTCGCGTGGCCCTTTTTACATTGGGTGCAGCTGTACCTTTGTGGCAGCCGTCGAATAGGTAGATGTGCATGCCTATTAGCATCTGCGGAGAGGCCTTGCCACAGTTCATGTCTCGGCTGTAAGCCTTTTCACATTCTCTCGTTTCAAAATAGGTGCCCCGCAGCGGGAATGCGTACATGCTTCCTGTCGATAAAGTAGACTTCTAAGAGCTGCCCTTTCCCTTGGAGACAGCTTACTTTCTACGGTTGCGATGGTTGTTCCGGAAGGGCTGTCAGAGATGGGATTGAGAGCGAGCTTGTATATTGCGTGCGATGACACTTTTATGCGCTAGAAAGAAGCGAAACGTAAAGAACATGTTCAGCCGGCCAAGGCTCTTCTTGCTTGTTGACCTTTCATGATGAGACTCCCTATTTACAATTATAGTTAAGGGGTCACTATATGCCATTAAAGAAAGACTAGCCGCTTTGAAGCTCCTTTTGGTGCGCTGGCAGACAACACAATCATTCTTTACCGACCTTAGATCAGCATAGTGCCGACATCAGCGTTTTTAAACATATTGCGCCGGAAAAGATATCCAGGAAACAGGAAACCCTAGAAGTATCCTTTTGCATTCGTCGTACACTTGCAAAGTGTTTGCATCCGGCAAGAAATGTTCTTTTTTGTCCATGGATCACTCTTGCTAATGAGCGCGTTTGTGATGAGGCTGCACACAAAACGAACCCTTTAAACCTTTCAAGTTCCTGATAAAAATGCATTGTACTCAGTGTATAGCTGATTCAATTTGAGCTTGGTTCTAGTAAGTCCAGGTTGCGCGGTGACAGTGGCTCTGACATAAGTGTGGCTGGTATGTAACAGCCCTAGTGACAATCACATTGAATCAAGCAGCAACCACTGTTAGCCCCAGTTGCTGAGTTTCCACTCCAGAGTTGGTGCAGTTTCTTGGCCGGTTTAATATAACGCAAAGTGGGACGCCGTGAATAGGGCGGAAGAACATGGGCCAACATGTCTTTCGCCGATCTTCCTTTCGTGTTCTTTAGCACTTGCGTTCTTTAACATTAACTTTGTTAAGGACTAGCCAATGTCTCAGCTTTAAATATTATGGCGCTTCCATTTCTAACAAATTTCAATGTTCCTTTTTTTTCATACTGCACTATGCACACCACGCTTCGCGTTTCCTCACAGTGGCTGGTTCAAGTCAAGCAGTTCACGGGCACAACTACGGGCATCGACTACATCACAGCGGAGGGGTACTACCACAGACGCTTCCTCAAAACTCATTTTATCTCGATGTGTAACGTAGGCCGCAGCGGTGGCCTAATGGTTTGAGCAACCGCCTCGCTTCTGGCAGGTACGGGTCCCCTACCCACTGCCTCCAGGTACCCACCGGTGATACAATTTGTACAAGATCCAAGTTCCTCTGCCCTGTAGCTTGGTTTATCTGGGGCTTTGACAGTACATGCTCTAAAAAATGCATTGCGTCATGGCACTCTTTCGACCAAGCTGCCCTTGCGCTAAAACAAATCTTCATCTTCATGATTAATGTGTAACGTCTGGCGCGGATTTTGGGAGCTGTCAAAGCAGCAGTGACGTGCGGTTCGAGTAAATTAGGCGACGCTCCTGTGCAGAAGGGTTCTCGGTGAAAACAAGTGCAAGTATAGAGTAATAAGCTAATGTAAACCATCAAGTTTCGCACTCTCCAAAAGGTCTACGTGTTTGTGAGAGCAACTCGTGCACCTTCAGTTCATGAAAAATTTAGGGAAATTCCAAGTGATATAACATCAATTCGCCTTTCGGTTTACTCAGCACAATCCTCCCCCACTCCCTTTCTTTTTAAAGGCTTCCATATCCGTCGGTGCTGAGGTATTCCCCGCACCACATGAGCCCATAAATGTGCATCGTCGTCCGGCATACTAGTTCGTGCGCATTATTTTCACTGAAAGTCGTTGCACGTACATGGCCGGGTCTCGCACCTGTGACCCCGTTCAGCCCTATAACTAATCTGCCTCTGCCAGAGCACTGGTGGCCTGTCACAGGGCGTCACGTCGGTAATGCATCTTCTTCACGACACCGAATCCTTTCTCCTGGGCGTAGAAGAGCGCTTTTCTGAGGTGTTCGCGTTATATGTTGTGGCCTGCAGGCATTGCACACCAGTTTATTCCCCCCACCGCTCCTTGCCATCACTGGCGGCGGCAATCTAGAACTCCATCGACCTCGCGCTCTTGTCTACTTCTGTCTCGCTCTCAGCCCGTTGCCCATCTGCCACGGATCCATCAATAGCAATAGCACCGTGTGACAGGCAATCTCCTTATTTCGTCTGTCCCAACAAAGCTCCTCAAGCGATATTGCCAGGCTTCGAGCCAAGAGAAGATAAAGCCAACTTTGAAGTAGTACAATCAACTACAAAGGTGCATGAAAGCAACTGTTTGCTCTTCCGACGACGGGTACCTTTATGGAAAAAGGCGCTCAATGGTGCCTGGAAACTGATAACTAAAAATTGAAATTTAAAAAATTTGTGATATTTTCTTATGTGCACTTCACATGAAGCAATGTTGCTTCTGGCAGCCTGTTATCACTGTCATTATCTCTACAAACTAACATACTACTAGGGTCATCCTGAAACAAACATGTCGCTTCGCTTCGTCTCTATTGAGCGCCGACTTAAAGCAATTCTTAACGAAGTACCTCCATAACGAAGCCTCGTTGTTCACGGTCCACGGAAGCTGTTTCTTTTTAGATAGGAGCAATACGTCTGCAGATGTGATAGCAACTTTGTAGCCGTTGGCCGCGATTTAGTCAGGTCAATATATATCAGGAATAAATCACCATTCATACCTCCTGCACTTGAAAAAGGTGCTCTATTTCAAATATTTCGCCGTTCTTTTTAGGAAAAGATTCCCTTTCAGGAAAACTACCAGCATGCAATGTAGAGCAGGGGAATCTTTAACGTGCACTGACATCGCACAGCAAACGGGCTAAGGCGCCCGTGTGCTGCGCGATGTCAGTGCACGTTAAAGAACCCCAGGTGGTCGAAATTATTCCGGAGCCCTCCACTACGGCACCTCTTTCTTCCTTTCTTCTTTCACTCCCTTCTTTATCCCTTCCCTTAAGGCGCGGTTCAGCTGTCCGCCGATATGAGACAAATACCGCCGAAAGCAGTCGATTGGACAGCCGTTGCCGTAGCTCAATTGGTACCACACCGGACGCGAAAGCTGGAGGTCGTGGGTTTGGGTCCCACTGGCGCCATATAGTTGCTTGTTTTTCTGCTTCCTTATGAATGATCTCTAAGCGATAAAATAATCACACCATTAATCTCCAAATAATTAACACCTTTAATTGAAAAAAAAACATGCGCTATGCTGCTTGGTTTCGTTGACTGCTGGCTGCGGTCATGAATTTCTTCAGTGCAGGTGTTGCTTAAATGTCATGTGACTTTTATTCTCCAGGAAACTGTTCGCTTCCGCGCAAACGTTTGCAACACCACCTTTATTTGAGACATTTCCGGTAGTATGCGACGTTGCACCGTACGTCACGACAAAACAAAATCGCACCTTGGTCACGTGACAAAGATGGGCCTGTTGATGAGCGCACTATTTCCTTCAATGAGTTGGTTAATGGAAGCATTGCTTTAAGAAATTCTTGTGCGAGAACATTTGTTGGTGATTGGAGTACTCAAGCTTTTCATAACCAGCAGTCTTGAAAATTGATCTCCCGCAACTTTTCGATGCTGCCTGTAATGGCTTCTGCGTGTGTCTCATGAGGCCAGCCCCGACTGTGAAGACAATTGAAGCTTGTGGGAAGGGTGGAAAGGAATGGCGGTTGGCTTAAACAGCTGGTTAGCTAGCCTCTAATGCGAGACGGGCATAAAAATAATGATATAATAGAGCATAGAAACGCCATGGCATAAAATAGCTTTTCACAGCCATTCCAAAAACGAATAACTGGACAAAGAGACACTCAGCCAGACGACTGATGATGACAGAAGACTGCCTTGCGAAAATAAGCACCGCCATAAGACCGCACAAAAGAAAACCGTCATGCTCAGTACGCCATCTTTTTCTTCGCCTGTGTCGCATCTCTACGCCACTTTTATCCGCAATGTATAACTAACACTCCATAATGCATAAGCAGACTAAGATTTCAAATTTGAAAGCGCACTTTGGAGGGCTTTTATGGCCCATGAGATGCAAAATCCTGGCCCGAGGATTTCGGTTGTCGTGAAGAAATGATAGTCGAATCCGCACAGGGTCGTTCCGAGGGAGGGCCGTAAAGTGTAGAAGCGAAAAGAGGGGCAAAAGATGTTCTCGGTGGTACTTTTGCATCCGCATTGATGCTATGATGCCAAGAGCAGAACTAAGCAAATTACTATGGTTCGCAAATTCTTCTCTGAATTCGCTTGCAATGCCGGACTGGGATTACAATGTCTGGAAGGCAGTTTCTCGTTTCATTGAAGTTTCTGAACATCTTTCTACAGAGATGCTTGGTCAAGATGCGCTACTCATTTTCAGTTCCAGTTGGAGTTCATGACATGATTCATCTTTTTTTCAAGGAAAGAAAACGCTACATTTATAGCTGAAATCTTACGATATTTTACACTCGAAGAAGTCATCTGTGACGCGTGGTTAAAAACATATTCCCTAACTACTTGTCAATCACCCAACAAAATAATCTTGCCCAAGCAATTGATTTCAAAAGCTTTCTTTGGAATGACAAATTAGTTAAAAGTGATTTGTGTCTTTTTTTGTTAATTAAAGCATGGTAAAGGATCTCGATCGGTTCTAGGATCACTAAGAGAGTTCAATATTTTTTCAGACGAGAGGAAGTTCGTAGTGCATCGCTCAGTTCATTCTTGAAGCAACCTCTCGTCAACGTTTAGAAAAGATATGGCCACTCATTTTTGTGCATGTGCAGTTCGGTGTTTGCAGTTAGGCGACCCTTCTTGAGGGTAGAGGCCACAGTGCATTTGACATTGAAAAAAATTGTTTATATGGGTTTTAGTAACCCAAAGCGATTCAGGCTATGAGAGGCGCCGTAGCGAAGTGCTCCGGAAATTTCGACCACCTGGGGTTCTTTAATGTCCACTGACACCACACAGTACACCGACCTCTAGAATTTCGCCCCCGTCTAAATTTGACTGTCACGGCCGTAGATCGAACCCACATATTTCGAGTCAGCAGCCGAGCGCCATAACCACTGTGCCTCAGCGGCGGCCCGACATTAAGGAAAATGACTAACTCCTATACGAAACGGCCCAGAACCGTAGAAAAAAAGGTATAGATTTTGCATAAGCACCCTTTTTTAACCCCGCTACCTATTAAAAACTGTTTATGATCACAACTGCAATATCCTACGTCAGAATCAGCCAGAAATGTGCAAACACAACTTGCTGCTGTGGATACACACTTCTCACTTTTGGCAGAACATGCGCAATATACCTCTTGATAGCCTCGTTGAAGCATATGCGCGTGTGGGTATTGTGTTCTACCGTGGTAATATGTCTTCATGAAGAAAATGTTCACGTGATTATCTTTAGAGTCTAAGCAGTTTTTGTATTATGCAATAGCACTACAGCTTTGTATTCCTCGAACAGGAGAGGTCAACCAGGCAGACCTCTCCTGTTCCATTAAAATCCTTCTCCTCCTCCTCCTCCTCGAGCATATTTCCTGAAAAAAGGCCACCGTATAACCCACAACTTGAATCTAGGGAACCGAAGCATATACAAGGCGTTAAAAATTGCGCTTTACGTGTCTTTTTTAAGTGAACGATGAGCAGTAGACGGGAGCTGTTTTCTCAGGCAAGTTATGCGACCAGGTAGGCACATCTTCTTAATTAACAGAATTAATTTATAGACGTTTATCAGCCACAGCTAGCGCCCAAGCATACCTTGGCAAATTTGAGCTAGTGGCATTATTAGACTACCACATTTAGTAGAACTCTCCAAGCAGGCAAGTGATTCGAGGTATGTGATCGCCTCCAAATGCAGTGCTCAGTCCACGCAACTGCGCGTGTCAGGTGGTGACGATAGTCGCAAAGCTCTTTTTAACGTGATTCACGTTTTCCTACGACATTTAGTCTGCCAACCAAGCAAATCACCATGCGTACATGATAACCCTTTGCCCTTATCTTCTGTTCATCTAAATGGAAGAAACGCTACACGCAAGAGCTCCACTGCACTAGAGGAGGAGCTTGGCGTCAATCGACACGCCTTCAGTGAGCAAACTGATTTGAAATATTGGCAGTGAATATCTCATAATATGCCCGTGGTTGCAGTGGATATTAATTTCATTAAAAGATTTTGTTTAATTACCCGGTTCACGGAGGCAAGTAATCTATGACTTTGAATCCGCTTGATTCCATACCTGCATGCGAAAGCAGCTTTTGTGTACTGATCATCGTTTATCTTTTGGAAATCCAAAAAGTCCAGTTTTCAACACCCCGTATAGCATAGATATCAGCGCGCTGACAGCATGCTGATGGTTCCTCACGGACAACTTCATGATTAGCCCAATTACGCTCACTGCAGAACAAAGGCCTCACCAATAGCCTAACAAGTGACCTTGTCCTGTGCGAGCTGCGGCCACCTTGTCCACACAAACGTTTGACCTCATCTACCCACTGACCCTGTCCATTCCTTCTGTGTTTGTCTCATCTTTGAACCCATTCTGTTACCCTAGCGACCATCGGTTTTCGGCTGACGGAGAGCTCAGAGAGCGCGCAATCCAAGCGGCGCAGAGGCAGCGGTCGTTCCGCCAAAGGGGTATGAAGACCTTTGTGCATTTATAACAAGTGGTGCCGAATTCTCTGTGTAAACAAGACAGGCATTGCGAGATGGAGTGAATTAAATCTTCATAAAAAGGAGCGTCGGAGTCTGTTCTGCCGAATTTTCTGCTATAAAAAGAGACCATCAAGGAGAATTCATTCTGCAAGAAGAAAATTGATTCTAGTATTGGTACAGCCGTGTAAGGGATACGAGACCCACAGTCCTCGGAATGTTGAATAGCTGCATAGCAGGAAGCGAAAGCAAACACTACTCGAAAGCAGGATCTGATAAGAGTTCCAGTTTTGTCCTCCACTGAGATTTTCTTTCCTTTCATTCTTTACACACCACTGATGCGGTCGCGCGCCGATCGTATATTCCACTGCTTTACTTCTTCACTGGAAAAAAAAGCCCTTTCTTTTTCATCATCAGCAGCAGCCGCATCGCCTGTCAGCGGTTCGCGCGGGTGAACAAACAATAGCCGCAGGATGAAAGCCAGTGATCGCGTTTCCGTTCGGAACTCTGTTTGCGCACCTTTCTTCGCCCTCGCGTCGCCAGAGCCGGTCGAAACGCGCTGTGTCAACAGAGTGCCCGTGCGCGTCAGATGGCCTTCGGGATCACCCCACTGACCGAGCATGGCGTTAGCGTAAGAGCGAGTGCAGCTTTCCGGGCACGTGCCGGCAAAACCCCGTCTAAAATGGCGGCATCGATGCTTCCAGCTATGATGTCGCCACTGCGTTGTCAATTATTAAAACGGCTCACACTTGACATTGATGCCTGATTGGTCTAAACTTTTGCTACCACTGGCACTCACGCCGGTAAACCACCTGTGATGTCGCCACTGCATTGTCAGTTATTGAAACGGCACGCACTTGACATTGATGCCTGATTGGTCAGAGCTTTTGCTACGACTGGCACTCACGGTATAGTCAAGAGCCACTGCATTGGCAGCATATTGTGTACAGGGACGGCTGACGTCTTTTCCGCGATCCTGTGACCAGCGGCTCTCGTGCGCGTCGCTGTAAGAATGGAAGAGGTGGCATTACAAACAAGAAAATGGAACAAATATACAGAAACTACGCAACTAGTTGGCCTCCCATTAAAACTGTGGAAAAATGACTGTTTGTTTGTTTGTTTGATTGATTGATTGATTGATTGATTGATTGATTGATTGATTGATTGATTGATTGATTGATTGATTGATTGATTGATTGATTGATTGATTGATTGATTGATTGATTGATTGATTGATTGATTGATTGATATGTTTAGAAAATTTAACGCCCCAAAGCGGCTAAGGGACTAAGGGATGCCGTAGTGGAGGGCTCCGGGTAATTTCAACCATCTGGGGTTCTTTTTAACGTGTACTCACATCGCACAGTATACGAGCGATTAGAACTTTGCCTCCATAGAAATGTGAACGCCGCGGCCGGGATCGAATCCGCGTTAGTTTCTTAGGTTACTTTTCTTGCATACATAGCCGTTACACCTAAACATTCACGACAGCAGGACCTATCCTGTAATAGGATGCCGATAAACACTTCTGTATCAGTTCTCTTAGCCTATCGAAACTGCTGTATTTAAAGTGCCAGACAGAAAGACCGACTTTTTTTTTGCTGTCTTGAGTGTAGCCCGGAGAGCCAAACATTGAGGTGCTATGTATGCAACGGAGTACTGAATCAACTCCCTGCGTTTCTAACAGTGGATACTATGAAAAAAAAAGGCACCCTTTGTTTGAGGCATATTCTTAACGTTTCACCTCATGAATAAAAATATTTCCATCGCATATGGCTAATGCCGTAAAACTATGCTTAAGGCAGACAACTGGACAGTACACATTCAGGCATACCTGAGTCATCTTTTTTTTTTTAGAGCATTAGGTGTACTTAGCTCCTTCCTAACTTCTGCGCTTTTGGCGTCCCGTCCCCAAACACCTCCACCGGACATTCACCAGTAAAAAAGAATTCTTTTAGTGATTTTTTAAGGGGGTCAGGGCTCCTCAAGCTATTTCCCACAGCTTTTACCTGCCCTTCTCGTAACTTTTTTGTTGTGGAATAAAATTTGATTTGATTTCACTTGACTTGATTTAATTTGATTTGATCTGATTTTTTATCTACAGGACCGGCTGCTTCCGCATCTCTCAGCAAATCACGCGTACGAGGTGGATCCGCTAACCCCAAGCCACCCGCTGCAATGGCCAGTTATGCGATGCCTCCTTAAATTTAAGCCCAACCGCACTATTTCGGAGGTTGTACCTTACCTCGTCAAGACCTTACCCCACAGGTCACATCCCATGCTTCTGGTGGGAGGCGCTAACGTTCAGGCAAGCATGGCCGATTTCATCAATTACCTTCAACACCCACGAATAATACAGCTCGTTACCGACACCAATGCAATCATCAGAGTAGGGAAATCGAGAATCGACCACGTCATTCTAAACACAGATGTAATTAAAATATATCAAACATTAATAACGCATTTCAGTGCCTCAAAGCCGTTATCTATACATTCCACATTACAGGGCGCCTTTAACAAACTTACCGGCGAGTAATACAAAATCGCGACAAGTCTATTCCAATTCTCATCATTATCAGCCTCACTGTGCCCACTCAATGACAAAGGCTCTCCCATACCTCTCCAATTAACCATGTCTTGGGTCAGCCCCGCCCACCTTATCTCTGCAAACTTCTTAATCTCATCCCCCTACCTAACTTGTTGCCGCCCCTTCCAAGCTTGCCTTCTCTCGGAACCCACTCCGTTACCCTTAATGACCATCGGTTATGTTGCCTTCGTATTTCGTGCCCTGCCAATGCCCATTTCTACCTCTTGATTTTGACTAGGATCTCATTTACCAACTTTCTTTCCCCGCCCCGCTCTGTTCCTGTTCCTGTCTCTTAACGTGACACCAATCATTTTCCTTTGCACAATTTGCTGCGTTGTCCTTAATTTACCCTCAACCCTTCTCATAGCCGCCACGTTTTTAGTGCGAAGACGCGACTTCACCACGTCCAACTGGCTCACCGACTTTGTGTGAAGCTTGATCCCTATGACGCTGCGCATTACACGACGCCGTCTTTATCATCTTCCATCTGCGGCACGAATAAACAAGGTCAAGGAAAGCAAAGCACGCCATGATGGAAGGCGAGCTGGGCCCGTCTAACACATCAGTGGAGGAGTTGGGCCAAATGCGCCGCATTGATGTACAGCGAGAAAGAATACGGCGTCGACCTGAGTCTACAGCTCCCGAGGGCGAGGCTAAACGCAATTAAGAACTTGCGAATAAGCAACGTATGCGCCAGGCTGCGTTAGCTGCCGAAACACCAGAACAGCGAGCCGTATACTTTGAGGCGAACTGCTACTACTACCACTACCACTGTTGTGCTTTTGCACAATATTTCACGCTTAGCAATGCTAAACCACCTGACAATCTTTTTTTCCATATGTAAGAAACAGCTGCTGTACTCTTTTGTCTTGAGCGATATTGGTAAACTGCAGTTCATGATTCGAGATAAGCGGCCAATTGCGCTCCACCCGATACTTATTCTTCTAGTGATTTCACTCCCGTGATCCTGATCTGCGGTCACCACCTGTCCTAAGTAGACGTATCCCCTTGCCATTTCGAACGTCTCGCTGCCAATCGTAAACCGCTGATCCCTTTTGAGACTAATATTACTTTAGTTACGCTTACATTACGCAACAGCGTATACAGCTCGTTCGGTTGAAAAGCCGTCGGCGTCGCAGTATTAGTAGTAGCTGTAGTTGTCGGCACCACGCGTCAGAAATCCTCCGGGGCTGCGTAACAATCAGAGGTGACACACACTAATTGAATAGAAAAACCGGGGTCTAAGCCGGGAATCGAACCAGGGTTTTTGGCGTTCGAGACGGGGCCGCTTCCACTCCTCAACGACGGCTCGACGCTTGAACATGAATGAAGGTGCGTGTAGTGAATGCTCGGGTTTCTTTGAACGTATCTTCGAAATCTGTATCGAGGCGTACATGAGTAATTACGAGCACGTAAATTGCAGATGTCAGAATTCAGCGAGTACTATGCGTTTTCGGTAAATTTTCTCCGGGCTTGGCGTGCAGTCATAGCACCATCGTGTGACACCCACTGAAACCTCTCGTCTCCATGCACGGCGCTGGCCCGGCTGATGGTGCGCGCATAGGCGACCTCTCTGCATCGAAGTAGTGGGGTTCGCTTCTGAGAAAATGTGATGGAACCGCAGCCGTGTACGAGTGCTGGTGTCGAACAGCGTCTGTATTGTTTCCAGAGGCCTTCTAGAGACTCCGAGCGAGATGTCCAACGGGCAAGGCGATGGCGTTCCGTGGACTCCCTGGCAGCGCTGCACCACGCTGTCGCGTTCCACTCTTAAAGGCGGAGCTTAAGCATCCTCCAATTTATTGTGTATTGATATTGTAACTCGATTCCAATTATATTCCAAATCTATTCTAATTCTTAGTGGTTGGTGCAGCTATACGTACCAGTGCAGAATATTGCTGGTTAACATTTCGTAATTTCACGCCTTAGATGATATTGCACCGTCCGGGCCAATGTCAAGATTAATAACTCCGCCACTGTTTGGGTGACGCAGGGTTTTCGTGTCGGTGAACTATCAATGCTTCCGCATTAAAAACAGCGTCAACTCTAAAATATCTCTATTTCTTCGCGATCACCAAATAGCTAACGCGGGATGATTTTCGTCGGGTTCGAACCCGGGTGCTCCGGTTCAATAACCGACGCTTTTAACAGCAAAAACACGAAGCAACGTATAGGAGGGAGGCGATGCTCCGAGCGCAGAGCCGCGACACCAAAAAAGCGCTGCTGTGTTTCGGCATTTAATTACGAAAGCGAGGCACTGTGGCGGCGCTCTGGAGGAAAGTGCATCGGCGCCGCCAAATATAGGTGAGCCGACAAGCCAGACTGACAGCCGGTACTGCCTTCTCCGCTTTAATATCAGAGAGAATGCAGCGGCAGCCCCTGTAACATGCTTCTCCATGACTACGCCGTGTCATGTGGCCGAATAGAGAGCGCCTAAAAAGGAACGCTAGTCTGGTGCGCGTCTCTAACAATTTAAAACCTTGCGCGCGTTTTTCGTGACTGAGAGTGTCTCGGCCGGAAGTGGGGCCGTGCCACTTCTTGCAAACGTCGTGAGTCTGTTTCAGGACTGTGTCTGTTTTCGCACATTATTACATGCTGCATATCCCGAACCACAATGCCGATATTCAAAATTAAAAACTCGGTTTTCCTGAAGTGTTGAAGGCCTTCAGCTCAGCCACCTTATACTGTGCCCTAAAACTAAGAATTACAAACTTTATCGGTTAGTAAAGAAAATAATCAAATCTTTAACGTCCTCCCAACGCAAACATAATGACTTCCATGCCTTATAATCTCCTTGCACAGGCCGCGTTGTAGTATATATCACGGCTTATTGCAGAAAAAGCAATCACTATTTTTTTTAATACAGCCGGTATGCCCTCTCGCTGTAAGTTTGCTTTAAGAGCAGAGATATTGATGCGGCTGGCTTTATGATCATCAGCAAGAAGGCTGAAAGCTATTTCGCGACATATAACATGTTTGGAAATAAATTTTGTGAACATTTTGTTCACTCTTTCACGCATTCGGACGTCATAGAACATTTTTTTTTAATGAAAACACTCTCACGCGATTCTAATAAGAGAGCAAACTGTTCGGTGCATTAATGCTTCCATAATGTAACCTTTATGTCCCAAGCCTTTAATAGACTAGGGCCCTTTCTTGCACACAACATCTTCAGAGCAATGACCTAAGACGACTCTGTGTGAGTAGCGCAGATAAAGAATCGAAGAAAATGTGGAGCTTCCTTGAGTCTTCCCAAGCCTTCTCCACTTATGGGGCTACGTTAACTTTGGCGTTGCTTTTTCTTGTTTTTTTAATAATAAGCTTCTCGGTATTTATTGCTCCGTGTTTTTATGTTTCTGACTCTTCAAGCACGTGTTTGCTTCGGCCTTCCGCAGTCGTTGATTCTTTAGGAGGCGCTGCATCGTTTTCTATGGTTAGGGTCATGTTCTCGCGTTATTTTTTTTTTTGCTCAGTGAACGCTATTTTTCGAACCCTCGTGCTAAAAAAAAGCTTCTTGATATTACTGGTGCCTGAAAGGAATAAAACAGCTTGCTTCGCCGTCGATAAAATTCACTTCCGCTTCAGCTATTGGTATCGTGTGTTCCTGTGTCTTCTTATACTTTCACCGGTATTTTTCAAGCAGTTTTCGTCGAAGCA